>OVAX01001069.1:0-54880 GCA_900406405.1 Lepidium africanum
ATATGAATGCAAAATTAACTATATGAAAGCTATGAAATATGCTAATATGCAAATACATCAAGTAGAATCAAACTCTAGATACCTAAAACATTATCTAGTGTATGTAACCACTAGGACCGAAAGGCGTTCCGCAAATGTTTAGTTAGCTTGAATTACTTTAGATATTGTAATAAATGATTGTAACTAGATTTTTGTACACAAGTCTGAAGACTTCAATTCAATAGTAGACAAACCAAAATATTACTACGTAATTAAAGCTGAAAAATAGTTTATTTTGGACCAATGGTAAGAGATAAATTTTCTACAGAGTTCTCCTACTTTCTCAATAGAATTTCGCCTCCGAACTAGTTTTTACCATCACCGCACAATCAAATCCATAATAGAGACATCAAATGTTAAGCAACACAATGATTATTAGGTCTGTAACCCTTTCATCAAGAAATCTTATATCTAATGGAAGTAATTAAAAACATCCAATGAACCAAAATTTATAGTTGAAAAATGCCAAACGGTCCACCTTGATTCATACTGTAGCAAAATTCAATGATACTATGGTTGTTGTGCAGAAAGAAGTTCAAAGAAAACTACCTTGATATGAGGAGGGAGTTCAAAATCATCTAGGATGATAAAATCATCAACTGTTTTTATTGAAGAGGTTTCGCTGCAAATGTAATAAACAAACGATCTCTAACTTAGCATTGCAATCAATTGTTTGTTCTCAAGTACTACCAATCAAAACATAAACTGACATACCTCCTGAATCATGTCTATATCAATAGGAACTTTCTCTGAGACAATCACATTAGGAGCTCTCTCCAGTACAGTCATGTTAGCCAAAGGAACCACTTGCTGATGCACGACATGTTTTGGCTCATTCTAAGCAGTTTAAGTAAATATATTATCATTTTAGCATGCATAGCATATGCTAAGAAAATGCTGAACGCAATTTTGGCTCAACTTTTGCGATTACACTAGGTGAGTTGCAAAGGAGAATAAATATTACCTCATGGCTGACAGGGGGTTGTTGAGAAGAAACAAGGCCAAAAAGTTCTTCATAAACTTTTGAATTCTTTAAGGCCTCATAAACATCACCGGCCTGGATGTTATTGCTTGAGGATGATTGAGTTTGCCTCCAGGCACGAGGGTTATCTCTTTGATGAATACCTCACATGCTTTAGCGAGAAGAATAGGAGTCTCCGAGCTAAGCATCTGAAACTGTACATTTATCTCACTTAACAGACAATTCTTAGAAAAATTGATAATTTTCACCCCAACTACGTGAACAGTAAAATAAATAACGATAACAATTGATCGAATGAAACAACAATTATATCAGAGTGAAAAGTTCAGAAACTCCAACACCAGTCAACAAAAATGTAAGCATATTGCAGGAAACATATTTTCGGGATTTTTCAAACCTTGACTTGAGGATCAGAATTCATAACTCGTTTGATCCTGGACAGAGGCAAATGATCCTTCATGTAAAAGCAGATGATCCACCAAAACAAGTCAAAGAATAGTTTCTTAATACGACTGGTGTTGTTTGATTCTTCTGCGACACTTTCGCATCTCCATCTTTGTTTATCCTTCGCAGTGTCTTGCATGTCACCATAACATTCAAATTTCAACAACCTTTTTTCTCCTCCACTGTTTCGTTCATCTCCCGAGCATCTCTTTGATCCTTTTTCTCCGTCTCTTTGGTTGTCTATATTCGTCTGACTTTTTTTGCCTGCAAAAACAAGAATGTTTAGATTCATAAAAGCTGTTAGTGTGTATAAGTGTGTGTCTGAGAGAGAGATATTCGATTAGCTTACTTTGCTTTGCGTTTCTTCTTTAGGGCTACAATTCAAGGTTCTGGTTCACGCGATATATCTGATAATGCCAAAAAATCAGCTGCGACTAGAGCAGGACGCTCTGATTACCGATCAACAAAATTATCTAAAATAGCTTCTTTCTGTAACCTTCTAGCTTCTTGTTTACAAGCACATCGATGAGGATAAGGGGAAAGAAAATATTTGAAAAAATAAAATTTTATCTAGGTTCCCTTTGTTTTATCCTGTTTTTAACTGCTCTGAAATCAGTCACCTGTGAAATTTTGTATCTCATATCTTCGGTGAGCCCAAAACCTTTCCAGATCTTGGTTCAATAATTCCCTCTATAATTTAAAAACTTAATATTAGTCTCATCATCATACCAAAAGGTTAACAGACACAATAAATAAACACACTTCAACTAAAACAGAGGAAAGAGGACTTAATGAATTAACTTCGCGATGTGCAGGACAAGGCATTCTTGTTTCATGAGTAAATGGTCTCCTGCTATGCACATCAGGTGCACCAGGTGTAAACCTCACTGAAGATTCTTCCATAGATGGATATGGATTTCTGGTCGAGGTTGCAATTATTGGTCTCACCATGTTATACTTCACAACATGGTGAAGAAAATTTTAAGATGTAGCACTCACCTTCTCATCTTAGAAAAAGAAAATTCAACTTCAGAAACAGTCACAGGAGTTAAAACTACACCGTGATATACCCAAACAGTCACATCAAACTTATAGTTACCAAAATTCTAGAGAAAGTGAGCATACATCACTAGCGGAGCAAGGTTAAAAATATATCATAGTGCACACACATTCTTTTGTATTTTAAGAAACCATATACCATGCACACACATACTCACACACATTCAATGTTCACAATTCTTGTTAGGCAACAAATTCTTTCATAAGATCAAAAAAATTTATTCATAAGATTCTAACAGAGTAAAATCCCAAAAATGGAAGAGAATCAAAATAAGTCTTATTGTGAAACCCTAACTATTCATAAGATTCCATCAATCGTTGGATCCTAACAAGATCAGGGAGTGAAATGATTGAATACGCTAATGATTTACCATATCTGAAGTTTCTCCATGAATGAACATAGTAGGCATGGTCTTGCTCTATGGAAATAGAATTGAGTTTGCAAGTACTGGTCTCTTTCATTTCAAAATAAAATTCTTTTTAATCGCTTCATATATTACTGAAAGAAAAGGGATGAAGTAAGATCTACTGAAAAGCATATTTATATAGGGACGTATTCAAAACAATTATTAATTATGATTTAAGAGACTACTAAAATAATTAGATACCTCTTTGCCTTGTGGTGCAGCAGAAAATTGAGAAAGGACAGGAAATAGGGATTCTCGTGACAAGGAGAGTTGGTGAGAGACAAAGTCTCGGTTTTCTTCATTTAATAAAAAACGGCAGAAAAGAAAGGCATACACACTCTGGACTTAAATAGCAAAATCCTAGACTTTTATAGACTTTTATTGGACTTTATAATGGGCCTAACCTAACTAAATAATAAAAGACCACATAAATGTATTGACTGAACATATAGGTCCAAACAGACTCATTATTGGGATTTTAATATAAAAGCCCGAAAAAGTTTTATCAACTAACTCAATGTAAAGGAAATGGGTCCATGAATACCGTCTCCCTTTTAACGCAAATTTTGAGAGAAATTTGAGTAAATGTATATCAGTTTTTGATTAATTAGGTCTCCTACATCTTTCTCTCTGCTAGGTCTCTGTATCAAATTTATCACCCTTATACCTCTATAAACCTATGTAATATTTTAGAATCTATTCATATCTTATGTAAGATATACTAGATATTTATAAAAAAAATAAACTTAAGCTTTATCTCTTCCAACAAGCGATTGATTTTTTGATATGTTAGTGAATTTCATATCTGCAACCATTCTCTTCAACGATTGATTATGTCGATTTCAACAATTTTTTGTCAATTTCAAACCATAAAGAACATGTAACTTTCACCCCTTTCATCCCTTTCTTCTTCTTCCTCTTCCCTTTCACTCGTTTTCATCTTATGCTTATTTGTAATTTTTTTCATTATTTTGGTTTTTCTTTTTACTATTTTGGTTTTTGTTTCTACTTAAACGCATCTTCCATTTTGGATTTTGGTTTCTCTCCTTTTCGATTTCTAGGGTTTAATAGTCATTCTCTGCCGTTTTTATAGTGTTGGTCCCCCTTTTCATTTGTTTCATAATAGAAAAAATTTGCAAAAAAATTGATTTTGGTGTGGTATTTAACAAAATTTTCAGCATTCTCGTGTTGCAAGGTTCTATTTTGGCGAATTCTAACCAAATCTCTGTATCTAGCCCCCTTTTTCGTGTTGTTCACCATCCCCTAGAAGTAATATTGATTTCTATGCATGTTTCTGGTTTCAATTGTACAAGATTTTGTCTACCTGCATGTTTTTATGATAATGATCCCTGATTCCTTGCACGTCTACACTTCTACATCCTATTCGAGAGTTTGGTTTTTGCTGTGCCCATTGGATTTTTGGGAAACTGTGGCCAAATCTTTCTATGTGGGTATGATATTTTGTGCTACAATCTCTCTCCCTAAAATATTTTGATATATATATATATATATATATGCATACACTACAAGAAAACAAGACTAAATTTAACAGGATTTAGCTCGTCGGAATCCCGTTGTATACAAATCTGACGACAAACTGACGGAAGAAGACAGTAAAAATGACTCCCATCGAGAACTGATATTTTATTATTAATATTTTTCTAATCGGATGTATCATACCATCGGTTCCGGTTGGACTAAAATCCGACGGTCCACAACGGGAACTGTTATTTTATTTTATTTTTATTTTTTTCAGTCGAAAAATAAAAACTAACAAGATTTTCTATTTTTTTTAATCAAATATTATGTACCGTCGGCTTCCGTCGGGTTTTAATCCGACAAGAACCAACACGATTTTTTATTTTATTTTTTAATCGAATATTATATCCCGTCGTGTTCAGTTGGGTTTAAATCCGACATGAACTGACGGGATTTTTTTTAATTTTATTTTTTAATCGAATATTATTTCTCGTCGGGTTTTGTCGGGTGTACATTCATCGAAAACCGATGGGGTATATTATTTTTTATTTTTTTATTGAAACTAACTGACGGGAACCTACGGTGTCCAACGAAAGTTGTTACAACATGTTAGATGCAGCGAAGAAGCCGTTGTATAGTGGTTGCAGTGATGAAATGTCACCATTGTTGTCCGAGCTGAAATGATGAATATCAAAAGAGACTACAATTTACCGGAGAGTTACGTCGACGCATTAACAGGTCATTTCAGGAATGTCTTCCGCATGATAACACATACTCGGCATCGTACAAGAAAATCAAGAAATTGGTTTTGGGGCTTGGATTACCGTATCAGATGATAGATGTTTGTGTAGGAAATTGCACGATCTTCTGGAGGCAAAATTTGGACGAGAACCATGATACTAGTGGGAGGACTTGGGTCCGATACAAGAGGATGTAGTATTTGCCTTTAACAGACATGCTGAAAAAGTTATATCAATCAAAGCGCATAGCATGCTCAATGAGATGGCATGCAGAACATAATTTACCTGATGAGATAACGCATCCTTCAGACGCAAAGGCATGGAAACATTTCCAATCAGTATATACCAACTTTGCCTAGGAACCAAGGAATGTATATTTAGCGCTCTCCATGGATGGGTTTAATCCATTTGGGAAACATGGGAGACCGTACTCAGTTTAGCCGGTGATTGTAACACCCTATAATCTGCCACCATTGTTGTGTATGAAGCCAGAGTTCTTATTTTTCACAGTCCTTTTACCGGTGCCATATCATCCACGGAGATCGCTTGATGTATTTTTACAACTGGTTATTTACGAATTGAATCAGCTCTAGGAGATTGGAACCATCGTTTTTGACGTTTCAACAGCTCAAAATTTCCAAATGAAAGCTGTGTTGATGTGGACTATAAGTGATTTTCTAGCTTATGGAATGCTATCAGGTTGGTCTATGCATGAGAGATTGGCTTGTCCTTACTGTCAAGATAACACTGAAGCATTCCAACTCAAGCATGGACGGGATACATCGTGGTTCGATTGCCACCGACGTTTTCTACCTATGGATCATCCATATCGCCATAGTAGATCATTGTTCACTGAAACCAAGAGAGTGTTGTATGGTCCACCACCAGAACCCAACAGCGCACAAATATTAACGCAGCTGAGAGATTTTGGTGTTGAGTCAACTATGAGATGTGGAGGAAATGGACATTATTATGTCGATGGTGTTGGGGTGTACCATAACAGGCATAAGAAGAGTATTTTCTGAGAGTTGCCGTATCAGAAGAATCACCTCCTTCGACACTGTTTAGACGTCATGCACATTGAGAAGAATGTGTTCGATAATTCAACCAACACAGTTATGAATGTACAGGGGAAAACAAAAGACAATTTGAAATCAAGACTGGATTTACCAGAAATATATGATAGGAAGTCGCTGCATATACGAGAGAACAACACTGTTGGCCCTATATCCATCTTCAGATTGACTAAAGAAAAAAATGGTATGACATTGTATTCCCTCTATATATGTCATTCTAATTATCAATATTAATGCGAAGGAGAATTTTTTCCATGTAGGATGCTTTTTTTTATTGGATTAAACATAAGGTAAAATTTTCCGATGGGTATGCTTCAAACTTACGGAACTGCGTTGATAGTAATGAAGGCAAAATTCTGTAGCATGAAAAGTCATGACTGTCATGTTGTAATGCAACGACTTTTCCCATTTGCGTTCACCTATTTACTACCGATAAATGTACACGAAGCCCTTGCAGGTATTACCCTATTCTTAAAATTACGTGATAAATTGTAAATATATTATTTTCTTTTATAAGATCATTTTCCTTATATCAGGTCTAGAGGCGTTTTTCCGTGATCTATGCTCACAGACTCTTACAGCAGACATAATCAGAAATTTGAATGATAAGATTCCAATAATCTTATGCAATATGGAGAAAATATTCCCCTTTCTTTTTTTGACGTAATGGAACACCTTCCTGTTCATCACCCTCGTGAAGCTGATAACTACAAAATGGATTACCAATCACATTACTTACTACAATTACTATAATTTGTAAACCGAAAATTTCCTTTGTTTAACAAAGCTTGCCGGGCAAGTTCAATATCATTGGATGTATCCATTTGAAAGATATATGTTCAAGCTGAAGAAGAAAGTTAAAAACCTCAGCCGTGTGGAAGGTTCAATTGTTGCCCAATGTATTAATGAAGAAACTGCAAACTTTGCTATGTTATACTTTCCGAAAAATGTTCAGACAAAGAGTCGGCGCCCAACATGGAATGATGAAGGAGGGGAGCAGCCTATTTATGAAGCATTTGTGCCAGATATATTTTCACAAATAGGTCGACTAAGTGGAAAACCTGTTCGCAGAACCCTTACCCCACCCGAGCTTAAACATTTGCATATGTATATTGCAACTAATTGCCCTGAGATAAGGGAACTTGAGAGGTAAGTAGTATCATTTATTAAAATGACCGGATAAAATTTTGTTTATTCAACTGCTTTCATTATTACCTTCTTTGTACTCTATACATGGCTCAGATTCGCACGGCTTACACGCATTACTTTGAAGAACAACTACATAATACAAAGGAGGACGAGTTCACTGACTGGTTAAAATTTTATGTGAGTTTCATACAATACAATAAACGTAGTAATATCCGTACAATGGGTTTCAACCTTAAGCTAACAAAAACAAAAATCACAGCTCACACAGGCATCAACGATGGGACAAATATTTCCCACCTGGTTGGAAGATTTTGAATCGGGTCCTCTATTAGTCACTGAATCGTTTCCTATGTATTTCACTCGGGGTTACGCTTTCAAGTGCATTGTCTTCTACTGTAATTGCATTTGAAAAATAAATTCAATTCATATGTCCCATCGGACACTGTCGGATTTTTCCAATGGAAACCGACGAAACTTGGAGGGAAATTCAAGCGTCAAAACGTTCCTCTTGGGTTTTGACGAAACATATTCTTTTAATCTGACGGGATCCAACAGACCCCGAGGAGTTATGGTTATAAGTGAAAAATTGAGAGACTTCTTCACTTCTTCTTCACATTTGAAAACCACTCAAAACAACTCACAAATCCAGCGGTTCTTCTCCCAAACTCGCCGAAAAATCTCCTCCCTAGAGGCGGAATCAATCCCTCTCTCCAAATCATGTAAGATTCTAAACCAATTCTTCAATTCCATTTCTTTTAGGTTGAGAAAGATTAGAGATTTGGTTTTGAAATTGTTTGAATTATGCTAAGAATCCTTCATTTTAGGTTGAATCTTGTTCTAATAGGTTAGATTTCGAATTGATGGTGATGATTTAGAAGATTTTGATGTTTCGGGTAAGAAGATGATTTTTTTTATATTCAATATTTTTGTTTGTATATATAATTACAAGTTATGTAAATAACATTAAAATTTTATATATTCCCATAAATTTTATACATATAATTTTATAAATTTATATATATATATATAATATAATTTTCTATATATATTTGATAAATGTAGATTAGAATATTTGTTATATAAGATAAACTATATTTCAATAAATATATAAAATTCATTATTTTTAATCAATTATTTTTAATTAAATCAAGTAATTTCTAAAATAATTTATATATGATTACAAAGTTATGAAAATTATAAATATATACCATTAAGTGAACCAAAAATATCTTATGTATGATGGAAAATGTATATATGTATATATTTTCCAAACTTAATTATTTAGGACTTTTATACATTTTCATATATTTTTATATATTTTGTGAACTTAATTTTTATATTTTGTAAAATTAATTTGTAAAATTAATTTGTAAAATTAATTTATATATTTTATATATTTTGTAGAATTAATTTATATATTTTTCAAATTTTCAGGATTTTGTTCGACGACTTTTATTGATCAAGTCCAGGATCATCATGGGAGCACGATTCTAATGACACACCTATTCCGCATCGGAGTCTACCTCGTGTGCCGGAGACACAGCCACATCCAGAGGCACATCCATCTATGCATGTGACGATTGAGGAGATATTGACGCGTCCGAATCATGGTCATCTGTAGGTTCTCGATCCTAGTCAGGGAGACAATGCGACATGGTAATTACTACACTTAAGTTATTTAATTGAAATTCTTTATAAATAATTATAACTTACTTTTCTAAATTTAGGTTTCGTGTCGAGGGGAATATAGTTTTGTTAGTGAAGATTATGATACGGATGCAGCTCTGGGTTGCGTATCCAGCATTCAGCAAGTTCCCTTTGGACTTGAGGGAGCAAGTGGTTCAAATCTTTCGCGGTAAACAATTATTTTATTACGATAACTTTACTTTTTCAATTATTAAATATTTGCACTAATTTTTTACACTTGACAGCAACATTTCAACTGGGTCGTCCATCACACGCCTCAAGTTCGCCAGAAGTTTGAGGAGCAGTGCAGTTCTTCCTATAGCAACCACGTCTATCAGTGGAAGCTCTCGTGGGAGAGAGATCCTATTGAGGTACCCCTTGGTTGCCCGGCGGAGATATACCCGAGGTTTGTTGAGTACTAGAGTCTTCCAGCGACGAAGGAGCTATCCGAGAGGAACAAAAAGAACCGCAAGGGTGGTAAGAACGTCGAGAAGGCGCCGGGGACACACAACGCCAGCTGCCATACATGTGAGTGTGTCGAGGACGATATGGTAAGTTTCAATTTAAAATATAAGTATTTCATTGAATATTTGCGTAACAATGTTTCTGGTTTTGTAGACTATTAAAAATGGGTGCGTACCAGATTGGCTCAGTCTGATGAAGAAATGTCACACCACCAAGAAGAGCTTCTAACCCAACGCACTCGAGAACCCAAAGTTGTTGGAGGTGGTGGAGAGGGTCGAGCAGAGGAAAGAAGAGCTTCTAACCCAACGCACTCAGGATGAAGGGGGTCCTGTTGAGCTCTCTCGGGAACACATCAACCGCATCGTCGTTGAGGTATTCATTTAATCCAGTAATTTAGTTTTTTAGATTATGTAAAATTATATTGGTAAGTGTCTATGTGATTTTTTTATTTTGTAGGAAATTCCTTGTAGGAAAAATTTGAATCTCTTTGTGCTCATCTTGTTGCATGGTGTCAATGAGATTTTGTACCATAGACTATTTCAGGTAGACACTCGCTCTCTGGCATATTGGCTCATGGCTTTGTGTCATAAGGCATTCTAGCAAATGTAAGTCTTCATCAATTTGGTTGTACGTGTGTGCTAATACTTATCTAGTAATTTTCAATTGTAAACATGCACAACTCAGGTTACATACACACATGGGACCGTGGATATATACAAACCAAAAATAAACAAAAATATCAAACATCAAGTTAACACCCAACAAAGAAGCTATGCATAGAAATATGTTGGAAACCAGTGTACACACCAACAAACACATGCACCCGTACACAATCTTGTACACCCATTATACAAGATGTGCATATACATATGCTGAAAAACAATGTACACTTATTTAAACACAATCACCCATACGCAATTTTTTACAGTCATAAACAAAGTTGTGCCTTGATATATGGAGGTAGACACGCAGACAAACTCATGCTAACGTACATGAACTTCTACACCCAAAAAAAAAGCTTTCGACGTGTTTCCTCTTCTCTCTTTTCTTTAAATAGTATGAGAACCATTCTAGACTCTAACAGGTTAACAATGGCGGAAGGTCCTAATCCTTATTCCTTTCCTAGTCAAGTCCATTTCTCAAGTTTGTAAAAATCAAACTTTAATGTACCTCATTTTTATCGGTTTCAAGCTCACTAACACGTATGTTTTTAGAGCTTCTGTCATTGTTTTAGAGTCTTACAGCTATAAAATAGGGATAATTTGGAGATTGCACTTGAAGCATGCATTGGAGCTTAAATTGGAGGAACTCTAGCAGAAGCAACGTGATCGATCAATTATCCTCATGATCGATCGATCATGTCCCTCAGCCAGAGTGTACACACGACTTTACGATCGACCAGCCTTACTTTGACCGATCGCCTTACTTTGACCGATCGCCTTACCTCTGGAGTGCACGCACGACTTACTAATATACTACACATCCTACGATCGATCGATCAGCCTCTCAAGATGTTTTGCGCTCGACCTGAAGATTGACTGGATGCTATAGTGATCGACCGGTTAAACAACGATCGATCGATCGTTGATGCTACGAAGCCCAAATCAAGTTTTTCTTATTTTTGTACCAGCGCGTTTTAGACTATTTTTAGTTAGGTTTTTAAAACGTGTAAGAGACTGAGAACATTATTATTCAGTTGGAGACTTCTGTTTATGCTGGAGGAGAAGATTCCTAACCCTACAACTTTGGAGAAGAATTCTAAACCTCTTTTATTCTAATTGCAACTCATTCATGTTTTCTATCAATTCTTTCAATTTCTACTTTTTGATTATGTCTGAGTAGTTTATCAATCAAGTTTAGGGTTTTCTAGGGTTGTTAGGGAATTGATGAATTATGAACCAATAGGTTGTTACTTGATGTGTTTTCCATCTAATGATAATCGTAATGCCTAGGTTAGAGTAGCTAACTAGCCTATGTTCTTAGATTACCTGACTTTCCTAAAGCCTGTTAGGAATTAGAACCTCATTTGATAAGCAATCAATCCTATTGTGGTTCAAATCTCATCCGCGAAAGTTGATGTTAAGGTTGATTGTGGACTTATCAGACCTTATCAGTAATGCGTATCTAGATCTTTAGTGCCAATGACAATTAGGATCTCTAGGTTGCTAGATGCAGTAGTCGATACCACGATAGTGGATTGGTTATACTTTTATGTCTGAGTCGAGATTGTTGTTGATTGTTCCTGAATAGTTTCCTAGTTCGAGTTCCCTGATTTCCTGTTGAATTCCCTTAACTTGGTGTTTTAATCTATTAAGTTAATCGTTTATGGTTCACATTCGATTTATAATTCACAAACACTTGTTTAGTCTTAGCTCAAGTTTAGTTATAAATTGATAGTGTAACTACTTGGTTCTCGTGGATTCAATCCCTAGATTACTACTCTGATTTGTTGTGCACTTGCAGTAGGATAATATGGTTAAAACTCTGTGTATCAAGTTTTTGGCACCGTTGCCGGAGATAAGATGTGTATTGAATTCAGGAATTTAAGTTCTTCAACAAGAAAGGACCATTTTCCTATGACATTTATGGATCAGATGCTTGAGAGATTGGCTAACCATTCTTATTACTATTTCTTAGATGGTTATTCAGGTTTCGTTTAGATCCCGATTCATCCAGACGATCAGGAGAAGACAACATTTACATGTCTGTACGGTACTTTTGCTTATCGCAGAATGCCGTTTGGATTGTGTAATGCCACAGCAACCTTCCAGCAATACATGATGTCTATTTTTATTGACATGATCGAAGAGATCATGGAAGTATATATGGATGACTTTTCGATACATGGATCCTCTTTTGCTGGTTGTCTTTCTAATCTTTGCAGGGTTCTCAAGTGTTTTGAAGAGAAGCATCATGTGCTAAATTGGGAGAAATGCCACTTCATGGTTAGAGATGGAATAGTTCTGGGTCACAAGATTTCTGGAAACTGTATAGAAGTCGATAAAGCTAAGATCAAGATCATGACCAGCTTAAAATCGCCAACCGCAGTGAAAGAAGTCAGAATTTTTCTTAGTTAAGTGGGTTTCTATAGGAGATTTTTCAAGGATTCTCAAAGATAGCTAAACCTTTAACACAGCTGTTGTGTAAAGATGTCAAGATCGATTTCAACAAAGAGTGTGAAGAAGCTTTTCTCACCCTGAAGGGAGCTCTAGTGAGCGCTCCAATCGTACAACCACCAAATTGGGACTTACCGTTTGAGATCATGTGTGATGCAAGTGATTATGCAGTTGAAGTTGTTTTGGGACAAAAGAAGAATAAGAAGTTGCATGTAATCTACTATGCTAGTAGAACCTTGGATGGCGCACAAAGGAAGTATGCAACCACCAAGAAGGAACTGCTTACTATTGTTTTTGCTTTTGAAAAATTCAGATCATATCTGGTTGGCTCAAAGGTAATCGTGCATACGGATCATGTTGCTCTTAAGTACCTTCTCTATAAGAAAGATGCAAAACCACGACTTCTTTGTTGGGTACTCCTCCTTCAGGAATTCGATCTTGAGATTCGTGACAAGAGAGGCATTAAAAATGGAGTAGCAGACCACTTATCTATACTTAGGGTGGATGACAAGGTCCCTTTGGACGATAGTACTACTCTAGGGAGTTTGCAAAGGTTTGACAAAATCTATATCTGTTTTGAGGCACAACAAGTTGCATGGAAATCATATTGTAGACCTATAATAGGTTTTGATGGTGCTTTTTTAAAGTGTGATGTGAAAAGGCAATTGTTAGCTGCTATAGGGAGAGACGCGGATAATAGAATTGTACCAATTGCTTGGGCGGTTGTGGAAATAGAAAATGATATTAATTGGGATTGGTTTGTAAATCAACTTAGAAGAGACTTGGGACTTGGTGAGGGGGTGGCTATACAATGATATCAGATAAACAGAAGGTAATTTTAGATTTTCTTTTATGTGATCACACAGGAACGTTTTTGTTATATAACCAAACATGAGAAAAGGCAATTCAATTGGCAAGTGAGTTATATGGTGGTTATATGTCACGTGCCACTACTTATATAATATTTGTATTACTTGCTGAATCGTTTTGAATTGTTTTAACATTCTGTTTAATTGTATTCTAGCTTCTCCTTTCAACAATGATATCTGACTTATATATCTTATGTTTTTTGTAGGGGCTGGTTAAAGCAGTCCATAACCAATTGCCTGAAGATGAGCATAGGATGTGTGCAAGACACATTCTTGCAAATTGGAAACAAGATTCACATGATATGCAACTCGAATGTCTATTCTGAAAAATAGCTAGGAGTTATACAAAGGGTGATTATTTTGATAACTTGGAGGCACTGAAGCAATGCAATAGAGGCGCTTATGATGCTCTGCTCAAGTTAAATCCACCAACATGGTCTCGTGCATTTTTCAAGGTCGGTTTATGTTGTAATGATAATTTGAGTGAATCTTTCAATAAGACTATACGAGAAGCTAGGAAAAAGCCATTGTTAGATTTGTTAGAGGATATAAGACGTCAATGCATGGTTCGGACAGCAAAGAGATCAATTATTGCACATAGGTTGAGAACAAGGTTCACTAAGAGTGCACATGCTCAGATTGAATCAGCTATTGAAAAATCTATGGGTTGCAGAAGGTTTATGTCTACGGGTGATATGCATGAGATATATGATCATGGTTGCTCTTATCGAGTGGAAATGACAACAAAGACATGTGGCTGTGGTAAATGGCAATTGAATGGAATTCCTTGCGAACATGCAGCTTGTGTTATTATAGCAAAGAAACAGAAAATCGATGACTATGTATATGAGTTCTTCACAACTCAAACATGGCAGAAAACATATCAACGTGGAATTGAGCTAGTTGAAGGTATCAAATTATGGCCTAGAATGAATAGAATGCATGTTCTGCCACCACCCAACAGAATTAGCACCCGTGGGAGGTCGAGTAACTATGCTAGGCGTAAAAGAGTTAATGAGTCATCCTCTAAGAGCAATAAGCCCAAGTTAAGTCGAGGGAATCGAATCATGACGTGTTCAAACTGCAAAGGAGAAGGTCATAATAAGAAATCATGTTCTATGCCATTGAGTGTTATTAAACCCGTCTCTAAACGTCCAAGAGGCAGACCACGTAAAGAATTAGAGGTATTTACTCATTTACAATTCAGTTTTACTCATTTAGCTTTATTATGATTTATTTCTTTGTATGTTATAATTAGAGTGGAAATGAACAAGGAGGGACTCAAGAAGATACACAAAGAGAGACTCAAGGAAGAACACAAGGAGGATCACAATTCAGGTCACAGGGATCATTACAATTCAGGTCACATGCTTAATTTATAAGGAATGCAAAGATTGAAGTTACAGCTTGTTTTCGTCAGACTTTGATAGTCCTCAACTTTCATATTGTAAGACTTATCTTGGTTTTGTAAGACATGGTATTTGCAAGAATTATGTCAGTTTTGTAAGACATGGTATTCTAAGGGGAGTTTATTAGAGGGTAGATTTTAATGGATTTGAAATAAAATGGATTTTAAATCAAATAAAGTGGAATTGTAAATCCAATAGACTAGATTTGAATGCTTGAATTACACATGATTTAATTATGGATTTCAAATCAATGGTTGAATAACACATGTTTTATAAATATGGATTTTAAAATCAGTGATTGAATAATACATGATTTGTAAATCCATTAAAATCCATAGCAATTCATTAAAATTCACCTTCCAGTAAACCCCTAACACTTATTTGGTTTTGTAAGATTTGATCTTATTTGACTTTTTTTTTTGTTTTGGTTCAGTGTATATTTATTAATATTTAAGAATGAGAGAAGTGCTATTTATAAGTCAGATTTGTTCTTCAAGTCTAATTCGTAACACTCAGGATCATTTCTGGGACGAAAACAAACATTGACTGTGACACACATGCTGGACACTAGTGTAGATAACTACACGATTATTGACTGTAACACACATGCTCGAAATTTTGACTATGATTTTAGAAGATAAAAGTAGAAGAAGATAATTGAACAAGAAGAACAAGTAGCGACTGAATGAAGGAGAAGAAGACGTAGAATCAATTTAGGGATTTCTGAAAACTATTTGGGGCTATTTAACATCTTTAAGTTAACAAAGTTTTAATGGTGTTAAAGTCCTTAAACATTGACTATTTTGGGTTTAAAATTAGCTAGGCCAACGAAAGTTTGTATTTAATTTGGCAAATAAAAAATTGGTATTTTTTTAGTAAATTATGTAAAGTTTGTATTTTTTCTGGCCAATTTCCCGTCTCAATTGATTTTCTCTTTCAGGCCACTTTTCACCAAGACAATATTTACTGTACAATCAATCACAATGACATTAAACAAACAACAAAATGATTAATAGTTATGTTGCTCTTTCACCAAGAAATCTCAAGTTTATTGGAAGTAACTAAAAACATTCAATGAACAAAAATATAGTTGAAAAATGTCAAAGAGTCCACCTGATAACACAACTTTTTATCATTTTGCAAGGTTATACTATAGATTGGCTTTGAATTACAGTTGAATTTGCAACTATTGGTATCATCATGTTCTAAAAGGGAATAAAACTATTCGGATCTTTATTTTCAAAAAAACTTATAAAAGAAATTTGCATTGGTCGCTTAATGCTATATACTTTAAAACAAATAATAATAAATAAAAGATGATGAAGGTGATGAACAAGGGTGAAAAACATGTTTATATATAGAGGTGGAGTCAAAACAATTATTAATTATCATTTTAGATAGTACCAATAAATAGATTTATTACTTCTATTAAGAATCCTAAAAATGTTAAATCCTTTTTAATTCTATAGCTTATTCAACACAAATGGATTCATTACCTTCTGACCTCTTGAGGATTGAATAAGAATTAACTATTGCAAATTTTATCACTTTTATTTCTTTTTGTAAAAATTATTTGCCACATAAAAAATTGAGTGATTTAGCCCAATATCCCTTATATAAATCCAAACCCACTAACTCCCCTCTCAATAAGTTTTATTCATTTAATGCCATTGGGTGAAATATGTGAATGACGAGAATGACTTTGGCGACATTAAATATAAAAGAGAGAAAACAACAGAGTATTAAATGCAAGGGATAGCGTATTTAATGCGATGTTTCCGAGTGTGTTACCCGGTAAAACATATTGTACCGGGTAACATATTTATTATACGCTAACATTAGATGTAACAACCACTAATATATTTCATACACTGATAACATATTTAGTATCCGCTAACATATTCAGTATCTGCTAACATATTTCTTACCCGTTACATTGGTTACATTTCTTACCCGGTAATACATTTCGTATATTGAAAACATATTTAGTATTGGCTAACATGAAATATACATGATAATTCATTTATTACCTGGTAATTTAGATGTTAGCAGGTAAACTATGTATTATACACATGGTCTAGGACTTTATTTAGTATTCGTTAACAAATATGTTACTGGGTAACATAACCTATAAACGATAAGCCATGAGGTAGACGGTACGGAGGCACATATATTGTGTGGTAATACATTAAGTATATGGTAACCCATTTATTACTTGTTAATACATTTATTATATGATATGACATATTTGAGTATATCACTACATTTTTAGTATTTGCTAACTTATACCAGGTAAAAACTATTGTACAGGGCAAAATATTTATTATCCGCTAATAGAAAATGTAATACCCGACAAAACATTTTTTCATTCATAATAGAGTTAGTATCCGCTATCTCAAAGAGTAAAGAGTAAGATATTTATTACTCGATATATATTGTTCGCGGTAAATAATTGTCAATGCATATTCATCTCCTTCATCTTTACCCTATTATCAGACCCCTCACATATTCTTTTCATAACAATCCCAAATCAAATGAAAACAAACTCGCAAAACAAGATTCAAAATCAAAACAGAATCCAAAATCTCACTAAACCTTGAATTTTTGAACCGAAACACCCAAAACAGTATCTGTTACATGATTTCTTATAAGCTATCTTATATGCTTTACCCATTACATGATTTATTATCAGCTAACGTATCTATTACATGATTTGTTATCCACCTAGAAGATATTCACTTATAAGAAACCATTAGTAACATTATCAACATAGGTGAAAGAATTTATATGATATTGCTCTCAACAAGTTAGCTAATAGACACTTAAATTGCATAACTTAACTTTCACAAAATTGAAATACTTTCATTTTCAATGCTAAGTAGAACCCTGTTTCGAGATTCAATTGTAATTAACGCATAAACCCAGATAAGAAATAAAGAAGCCAAATTGGGGATTTAAAACCTGACGTAACCGCCATGGGAATTGATAAAGAGTTTGATATCTATATTAGGAACAGTAGCATCCAAAAGCAGCAATTAACTCATGATTGCATCAGTGATGAAATCGTTAATATTGCTACCAAGGAAGAAAAATTTTTTCCTAAGGAGAAGACCCATGACATAAGATTCAGCTTCACGAATAACTGACTCGTGTCTGTGACATCTCAATTGAAGCAGTGGTGAATCTCTGTAAAAGAGAATAAAAGAAGAAAGAGATAAGATAAGAGAAGATAATGAGAAGAGAAAAGAAGATAAGAAGAGAAAAGAATGAAGAGAAACATTAGCAAATCTCTGTAAAAGAGAAGAACATAAAGAAAAAAGAGCAAACTGTAAAAGAGAAGAAGAAGATAAAGAGAAGAAGAGAACAATAAGAAAAATGGATAATGGAGAATATAGGTATAATGGGCCTATTAGCCTACGAAAAAGTAATGAAGACAATGAGTTAATTCTGTTTTAAAAAGAGGGTAATGAGCCAAATAACTCTAAAAAATAGTCATTGAACACTAATATTAAATAATTTTGCATTTTTGCCGAATTGCACTCAGTCTGATGGTTAGGATGATCCATCTAATGACTTGGTACCATGGTTCAATTCCTACCTACTGCATTATAGTAGCTTAGAAAATGAATTTTAGGAGTGAGTTTTAGGTTATAGATCAGACATTTTCGATCCAATTGTTAACAAAAAATAATAATAATTTTGTATTGTTTCAATTAAATAAACAAAAGTAACTTGAAAAATTACCTCTATTAAGAATCTTGAAAAGGGAAATTTATTTTTAGTTGTAAAACTTATTCAACATAAATGGATTCATTACCTTTTGAGCTTTTAAGGTTTGAATAAGAATTAACTATTGCAGATTTTCTTCTTTCTTTTGTATTTCCCTTTTCCATTTAAATTAACAAAATTCAATCCAAGTTCAAACTCATTTCTAAAATTTTATATCTAACCTGTACAAATAGTCGAGTAGAACTGAACTCCAGGTACCTAAAACATTATCCGATGTATGTAACCACTAGGATCGAAAACAGTTCGGCAAATGTTTAATTAGCTTGAATTACTTTAGATATTGTAATAAATCAATTATTTGAATATAATGAGGACTGTAACTATAGAATTTGTACACAAGTCTGAAATCTTCAATTCAAAATTAATCAAACCAAAATATTATTACATAATTCAAGCTGAAAAATAGTTTTAATTTTGACCAATGGTAAGAGATAAATTTTCTACAGAGTTCTCCTACTCTCTGAATAGAATTTCTCCTCCGGACTAGTTTTTACCAGGATGATGTTCACTACACAATCAAATCCATAACAGAGACATTAAATGCTAAGCAACACAATGATTATTAGCTCTATAACCTTTCATCAAGAAATCTCATATTTAAAGAACCAAAATGTATAGTTGAAAAATGCCAAACTGTCCACCTTGATTCATACCGTATCAAAATTCAATAATACTGTGGTTGTTGTTTAGATAGAAGTCCAAAGAAAACTACCTTGATATGAGGAGGGAGTTCAAAATCATCAATGATGATTAAAACATCAACTGTTAAATTGAAGAGGTATCGCTGCAAATTCAATAAACAAACAATCTCTAACTTAGCTTGCAATCAGTTGTTTGTTCTCAAGTAAAATACCAATCAAAGCATAAGCTGATATACCTCCTGAATCATGTCTATATCAATAGGAGCTTCTCTGATACAATCACATTAGGAGCTCTCTCCAGTACAGTCATGTTAGCCAAAGGAACCATTTGCTGATGCACGACATGTTTTGGCTCAATCTAAAAAAAAAAACAGAGCAGTTTGAGTAAATATATTATCATCCTAGCATGTATAGCACATGATAAGAAAATGCTGAACACAATTTTGGGTCAACTTTTGCAATTACACTAAGTGAGTTGCAAACCTCATGGCTGACAGGGGGTGGTTGAGAAGAGACAAGGCCAAAAAGTTCTTCATAAACTTTTGAATTCTTTAAGGCCTCATAAACATCACCAGCCTGGATGGTATTGCGTGAGGATGACTGAGTTTGCCTCCAGGCACGGAGGTCTATCTCCTTGATGAATATCTAGCATGCTTTAGCAAGAAGAACACGTGTCTCTGAGCTGACCATCTGAAACTTAACATTTATCTCACTTAACAGAAAATTCTTTAAAAATTTTTATTGATGGTAAAAAAATCTAACGTATTAGATATTTCATATATTCCCATTTAATAATATTTTATTGATGGTAAAAAAAATCTAACATATTAGATATTTCATATATTCGATCTATTAAATAATTTTGGCGAAAGAAATAGAAACAGTTTAAAATTTTTTAAATATCGTTGTGTGTAGTCATTGGTTCGAAACTAAAATCCGTGCTATTTAGATAAATCTATACAAGGTTAATTTCATTTAAGTTATTATGGAAAGCATTAATACAAAAAGAAAGCAAAGCAAAATAGAAATTGAACATAGCTTTCTGCTATTGTTTATCTTTGACAGTTTGATCACCTTGATTCACAGGATAAAGAGATTAGAGGAAGTTAAATATAGCAGGACAATGCGCTTGAATAAATAAAACCTGCAATGAAATTTAATCGACCTTTCTTTGGCAATTTCAGCTGACTTTTCTGGGTTTATAGTGTTTTTAGAAGATTTGGGATCGCCAACATTCTCGAGTGCTCATGAAAAGACGCATACATCATGGTTGAGGACAGCCTCATTTCCTTTTCCGTGATGTTTACACCTAAAACTACTCTGATTAGGAAACACTTGTCTTTCACTTAATAATTTCTCCGTGTCCGGCTCTGATGCATCAGTGAACTTTGTTGTTACGTCTACATTAGAAGAAGAGTTAAATACAACAACCTTCTTCTTCTTTGCTCTCTTTTCAAGCTCCTTAAGTTTTCTCTGAGCTTCCTTCTTAACTCTTATGGCAGTTTCAGCAGCACCTTTCTCATGTATCTTCCTCTTCTTATCCATCGCCAGCCAGCCTTGCTTTTCTAGCTGCTCTTCCCATTTTGTCTCCTTCAAAGTTTCTTCATTAATCTATTCTTCCTTCTTTCATAGCTTCTCAGACACCAGGATATTGAATCCATCGCATCTTTACTCTCCCCTCTGATTAGGATATATTACATCTTCACTCTCCCCAAGTCAAAAGCTATAGAAACGTAAACCTCATGTTTTTGCTGATTTGTTTTTTTGGGAAAAATTTTTTGATGACCTGTTTTAATGTCTTAAGGTGATTGGCTTTTAACATTAATCAGCATTAGAATACCTCAAAATGCTGAGTTGTCAACCTGGGAGAAACAAAAACAACCTTGCTTTTATATGTATAATTTAACTTTGGTTAACTGGTTTTATGATTCGATTACATCGTTTGAACCATTGGGGCCAGGCCTGAAAAAGGTCCAATCCAATTAAAAAGTCTGGAAATTATAAATCTTAGCCTTAATTACTTTGGATCTATTGGCAATGGTTTTTTTTTTTTTTGTCAACGGCATATTATATTAGAAATAACCACAAAAGTAAAGAGTTAAAGCACTAAATAATAAACATTTTCTTTCACACGACGAGCGAGAATATCAGCTTTATAATTTAGAAAGAAATTGTTTTTCTAATGGCAATTGTTTCTCGAGATTCTTAATCACTTACTAATTACTAATACAATATAATCAAATATATATATATATACATTTAAATCTCTAAAATATATTCATATGTACATTAAACAAGTTTATAAGTGGGAGTAAAAGTTTATGTAAATTAATATTACATAATTCAAAGATAAATGTATTTACAATTATCAATTGTGAGACTAATTCAACAACTTTAAGAAGTGTATACCTCTTTACGTTCACAAGACTATAAAAATATTTGCTGAATTGAATACACAACACACTATTACGGATAGGTCAAAGAACCCAACAAGCCAGATTAAATAATTGAGTTCTCCTTTTGGTATCTCTAAGATTTTCACTATATTCAAAAACCTCTTGTTCTTGGTCAAAACAAAACATGGAAATTTTCAGATACAATCATATGATAAATGATTCCATTTTCTTTATTTTTTTGTTATCTGGAGCCCACTATCCCCATCAGCCTCATGATAGATGAGGAGTCGAACTTTTGATGATGTTAGATAACTAGTCAGGACTTTGCCACTGGACTATCCGTATTTGGCCGATTCAAAACTTAACATGCTAGAGTCACACTGTTATTTTTGGGAAATAATAAAGTTGTCCACATAAGATTTGCCTTTAAATCTTTCATTTGTAGAATCTATATATATATTAAAAGTATCTATTTGTGGCTTCCTAAGCCATTCATATCAGCATTTTCCCCCTTCTAAAATCTCTTCTAAGATTGTCATGTCAGCATAAAATGCTTACAATACCAATTAAGACTCCTAAACGTTTCTTTCTCCATGTTTATGCATTAATTTTCACAAAGAAAACAATAGAAACTGAGAGGACATTGTCCCAATATATATGAAAGTGAATTATTTAGATTAGTGGGAGATCATAAGCTTCTCAATATTTTCTTTCTCCTCCATCTCCTTGAATTTCCTGTTCACTTTTCTGCAGGTTTTGCTTGATTCGTTATTCTCTACTTTCGTTTCACCGTTAGTGACTTTTGATATTATAATATTTTGGGTTATCATATAGTTTGAGATTTCTTTGTGTTTGGTATGCCAAATAAATGCAGGTATGAAACACTTCAAAAACACTTTCCTCCCAGGGAAAAGTTTCAAGGAAAATTTTCCTATCCTCAATCATTTTAAATTCCACAATATAATTCTGTTTTCCCATTAAGAGTGATGGTTCGATATGTGATTAGTTTCTGTCCAGAAAGTGATGAATCTTGATATTTCCTTATAATTTAAGATACAAGATTAATGAATTGTAGAGTTTTCTGGTTGTTTCATAAGAAACACTCATGGATTCCATGATGATTGTCTCTTGTGTAAATTTGATGGTGGGTAATACATATAATGATATTTCATCAATTTGTATTGATTTTAGTTATGTATATTTTCTTTCCGATTCAAAATGCAGGTCCGCATGCAGCTTCCCATAACATTATGTTAATGATCAAATCATAAATTTGCCAAATACTTCCCAACCGCTATCATTAGTGGAAGAAGCCGTGATAGGTAATGTTATTTTAAGTCTTCATTTTTCTTCATCAAGAACATGTCTCTTATGTGGCTTAATCTGATAATAATCCATAATTCAGTGATGGTCTGGAAGAAAGGGAAAGCTGTGATAATTCTACTCGAATTTCTTGGTACTTGAGAAAAATGTGCCATTGAATCCATCCACTAGCACATTTACATTAACAGGTTTTTGTGAGATTAATTAAAACACCATTAAATTCTCTCTTACATGTTGGATGATCTTATCATATTCTTTTCACAAAGGATGAAAGAAAAGACCAAATAAACTACTATAAAAAGAAGAACAGAGAGAGGTCAAAATCATATGCTAATTCATATACTTTTTATCCTAATCCAATAAGATGTTGTTTTGCTTATTTAAATTTTCAGGTCAAATTACCTGTTTGGTAAATAGAACTAAGCATCATTGGTTCATCTTTATGAGAAAAGTTTGATTGAGCATTCTATAGTGGTTATTAATGGCTACCTCCCTTCTATAAATCTAAAATAGGTACTCTTTTCTTAGTTGGTTGTAACAAAGTCATTTTTTCTATGTTGCACATCCAGGTTCTTTTAATACTAGCTCAACTTCTGTCTAAGTTGTTGAGATGTCGAACAAGAGTTCTCAAAGCCTTTAAGGTCAAGAAATATTTTCTACACATGTTGTTTTCGGCTTTTACATTGACTACTTTTCTCTAAGAGATCCTCAGCCACAACTAATAACATTGACAACTTTGCTCTAAGAGTGCTTTTTATGTGGTGTAAAGACTGTTTTATTTGTTGTTCATAACATTGACAGCTTTGCTCTAAGAGATCCCCAGCCACAACTAATACTTGCTCGGCTTCATGTTTGCACATACACATCGTTCCCTCTATTGGCCATATCAATAATACATTATGTAGGCATTATTTTCTAATTTCTATTTCTTCTCCTAGTTGCTCTATGGCCAAAATCTATTGCAATGTTTTGTTATCTTCCCAAGACTTTAAAGATTTCCCTAATTCGAGACATAAATTAAAGCAATACAATATTTATAACTCTTATAATGTACTTTCGCAAAAAAAAGCTAACACCAAACCCGCGCATAGCAATTTGTGTATTGGGTGATTTAATACACGGTTTTGTTTTTACTTTCGCAAAGAAAAACTAACACCAAATCCTATATAATTTACAAGTATACACAGAAAGTCTATTATATCCGAAAAAAAAAACCGAGTATTAAATCACCCAATAGTTGTCATAAGGCTTCATTCTACATTGATGCAATAACTGAGCTTGTCGTTGTCCATAAGGTTAACAATTGTTGAAGTGACCATATTGAATCATGTGTTAAGATGCAACACTTACAATTTTGTAACCACTCAGATTTATTAAAACAATATCGTGATTTTAAATATGATTTAACTTACAAACTACTAAATTCCAAAAATACTGACATATAGGACATTGTGGCCAAAATTACAAATTTGAGAAAAATATCAAATTAAAAAAACCAACCAAAACAGCTAACAAAATACCAAAAACAACAATTCAAACTAATAATAATTAACTCTTTTCGAAAAATTATTCTTCTAGTTGTATTCTGGGCAAAATCATCTAAATATCTATCACGGTAGAAGAAGCTAAAAAAAAAGAAGCAACAAAAAAGCACAAATAATGGAGAAAAAGAAGATGAAAGCTTAAGAGTCTACTCTACAAGTCAAAAGTACTTAGGAAATATATAGGATTTCAGTTAATTTTTTTTTAGTTTAGGTTCCACTAACCTTTCATATACGTGTTATCCATTGTTATATGAATTGGTGTACACTAAGTTTTATACATATGTATATGAGTTGTATAAGAAAATGAGGACCTCCCAAAATCAGGGGCCCAAGGCCTATGTTTCTTTGGTCTTGGTTCAAGGCCGGCCCTAGGTGAAAGAATCGTGAATGAATAAATGATTCAACTAGAATGTTGGATCTTGGGAGAATGGTGATAACTCTCAGACTTCTTTTGTTATTCCATTGTGGAATAGCAAAATACTATCACATAACTCAAGTTGAAGGCTGGGGACATGTGACCCAGTAGTTGTGGTCACTTTACAAATTGTACCGGGGTTTGATTCCTCTCGATACAAGTGGAAGAATAAAAAAGAATTTTAAGATGTGGCATTTAAAATAATTTGACTATAAATTAGACCTTATCGATCCAATTATTGTTAGAAGAGTTTGAGTAAAGTTGACAAAAAAAAACTCAAATTGAAATAGTTTTTTTTTTTTTTAATATTTGATTAATGATAAAAGATAAATTTTCTATAGATTTCTCCTCATCTATCAATTGGGTTTTTCTTTCGGACCAGTTTTCACTAGGACAATGTTCAGTGTACAGTTAATCAATCCATTGCAAAGACATCAAATGTTAAAACTACAAACATCAAAATACTATCACAATTAGGTAAATATGAATTAAATATTTGACATAAATATAAGTCATCTGCGAAAATTTTGAATTACCATATTTTTGATGAGCCCAAACTTCTCCAGATCTTGGACTTCAATGAAGAAAAGTATTGAATGAATTTACTTCTTGCTCAGTACAATAGAGCTTGTTTTATTTTCTTGTCAAGAACTAGATCAACAAAGGTTGATCTATAGGCCAAAATCCACTTTTGAATACCTTTTTAAAATTTCCACCGGTAGCCTTGCTTCATTATTGGATGGTTAATTTCATCTTATTCTAATAAGACGAAGTTTTCATCCTCAGACAAGGTTATCGATAGATTGGCTTGGAATTGAGGTTGAGTTTGCAACTATAGGTATCCTCATCTTTGAAAAGAAAAAAAAAAACTATTGGTCTCTTCATTTTCAAAAAAGAATTATAAAAGAAAATTTTGTTGGTCGCATAATGCTATACTTTAAAACAAAAAATTAATAAAAATAGAAGATGGTGAAGACGTTGCAGATAATAAGAGTGAAAAACATGTCTACGTATAGAGGTGGAGTCAAAACAATCATTAATTATTATTTTAGATAATGCCAAAATAATTTGATTCATTACTTCTATATTGAAAATCCTGAAAAGGGAAAACTTATTTTTACTTGTAAAAAATTACTCAACACAAATGGATTGATTCATTACCTTTAAGCTCTTGAGGTTTGAATAAGAATTCATTATTGCAAATTTTTCTTTTTTGTGAAATTATTTGCCACATAAAAAAACAATCATTAAATACATAATTTTGTATTTTCATTAAATCAACCAAATTGAATTTATAGAACTATTAGCTAGTAGCCAAGAAGCAGGTGGCCTAGTTGGCTTGCCCCTGATCTAGCTTGGTACTAGGTGGGGGGTTCAAATCCCGCCAGCTCCAGTGGGAGCAATTTGATTATGGATCGGGCTTTTGTCGATCTCATTAGTAAAAAGAATGAGTAAAGTTGACAAAAAAAAAAATTAGCTAGTATATGTAACATTAACAACTACGACCGAGAAGAGTTCGGCAAATGGTTAGTTAGCTTGAATTTCTTTAAATATTGTAATAAATAATTATCTAAGTATAATGAATATGCCGAGTTCTTCTCAGTCTGGTGGTTAGAATGACCCAGCTAATGATTATGACATCTAGGGTTCGATTCCTCCCCTCTACGCAGTTGCTAGATTAAATAGGAATTTTAAGGGTTGGGCTAGGCTATGGATCGAGGCTTGTCGATCCAATTGTTGACAAAAAAAAAGTATAATGAATATTGTAACTATTGTTTTTTGTGCACTTCAATTCAATAATTAACAAACCAAAATATTATTACATAATTCAAGATGAAATATAGGTTCTTTTTTTACCAACGGTAAAAGATAAATTTTCTATAGAGTTCTCCTCTCTATAGAATTTCTCTTCCGGACCAGTTTTTACCAGGACAATGTTCACTGCACAATCAAATCCATAAAAGAGACATTAAGAAATCTCATATCTAATGGAAGTAATTTAAAATATCCATTAAACTAAAATATAGTTGAAAAATGTCAAATGGTCGACCTTGATTCATATCGTGATTATGAAACTAAAACATTTTTGGGCCCTATCACTTATTAAAAAATTTTATAATGTCAGAAAAAAAAAAGTAACAAAATTTTGGCTCAAAACAAACGACGGCCCACAAAACAACGTCAATAAAATCATCTAGCTGTGGAATATAGTCCAGATAATAAAAACGATAACCAAAAAGACTCCATGTAAAGATTGAAACAGGACAAAATGAATTTACTTGTCCTCGTTTGATTGGACAAGGACTAGAATTTGAGTTTGCAACTATTGGTCTCTTCATTTCAAAAACAATATAGTTTTGGTCGCCTCATGTCTTATATAGAGGTGAAGTCAAAACAATCATTAATTATGATTTTCTAGACTACCAAAATAGTTAGATATAATTACAAATATTGAAAATCTTAAAGAGGAAAAATATTTATTAATTTTTTGAAACTAATTCAACGATTTGAAAATTTCTGTTAGACTACAAAACATTGTGTTGAGGACTGGTCGAAGAACCCAAAAAGGCAAATCAAAATTATTGAGCTCTTTTTTGGTATCTTTAGATTCCACAAATATTAGAATATTCTACATTTGATATGGGAAGATTTTCAAACTATGTAATATCATACATTTTAAGACCTAATTCGGAATTGTGGATCGGCCATGGATATTCAATCCCATAAACTTCATGCTTCATATGTTCAATCCTAAGCTACAAATGAGTGGGTGTGACAAAGTATTAAATATCACACATTGAAAATGTTTGTAACTCTTAGGCAATTTATAAGTATGTGATAATCATTTTCTCTTAAACTAGCGCTTGGATGTACATTAGATTCATACTAATAACAAATCTTTAAACCATCTTTTCTTCTTTGTCAAACAAAACATGAAAATTTTAGAAACTGTCATAAAGGAAACAATGAGAAAGTTAAATTGATATAATCACACTATTATTGTTGGCAAAAATTTGAATTTGTTCACCTCCTATGTTTAAATCAGCAAAGTTCTCATAAAACTCTGTCTTTTAACTCTTTATTTAGATCTCTATACTATACCCAAAAAAACAAAGTGGAATATACACAATGGTATAAATATTTTATAAGTTTTGGGGTAAAATTTAATTAATCTTCTTATATTTCATATTTGAGAAAATATAAGTTACTAAGTTCTTTTTCAATCTAGTGGGTTGGATGATCCAATTAATGATTCTGGTATTAGGATTCGATCTCTTCTCACTACAATATGAGTTCAAACAATATTTTACATCTTGAGTAAAATTTTAAAAAACTAAAGAGCATTGTGGATATGCCTCTAAGTTTTTATTTGTCTTCCATGCCTCTATATTCAAAGTTAGTAGATTTATACCTTATTGGCAGTAAGAGGCTATGACAGAGAATGAAAGTGTCTTTGGAAATGAGAAATACATTTTTTTTCCAACTTAACTCATCAGTGATCAAAGCACAAAAAAAAAACCAATGAGAAATACATTTATACAGAGTTTGAATTCACCTAATTACTTATCTAAAGACACTTATACATAAATTCAAATCTCTCGAAAATATTTACAATATAGTTAGCTTAATGTAAATGAATCCTCGATATAAAACTATATAGTTGATATTATATGATCAAATATCAATATTCAGAAGTTTTAGTAGATTTATACTGATTTAGAATAATTGAAACACCAAAATGACATAACATAATTCATAATTTAGTAAACTATATAAAAAATCTGTTAACCATTTAATTTGCAAACATTATAATGATAAAACATAGATTTCTGTGGGTGAATATTCTTCAGATTTCTACTCTTTATCCTCTGTAAACTTAGATCCCTTCCGTAAACCTTTAACCATTTTCAACCAGGACAATGCGCAAAGCCACAAACCAATAATAATCCCTTATCTTCTTCTTCTTAGTAAACTTTTTTTTTCATCACACTTTCTTCTCTTTGAACTATCCAAAACATTTTCTAATTTTCTACCTTGCTTCATTATTGAATGGTTTCATGTTTTTCTAACACTACAAAAAAACATGTTTATAACATCAGTAATATTATATCATTTAAATAAATGATACCATATATAATCATTTATTTACAAATGACATATTATATGTCATTTAGCATCATTTAGAACAAACGACATTATTATTGCATCTTTTACATCATTTGTATCAAATTGATACAATCTATTGATTTACATCATTTAAAAAACAATCAACGCGGATTATAAATTTACATCAATTGAACAAATGATGTATCTAATCGGTATTTTTAACATTAATAAAAAAATGATGTTAACTTGGCTTCAGTTTTAAAATTGATACATATAAATTAGATAGTGTCAATAAAATTAATTAATGTCAATGAATATAAATTTGTGTCAACTAAAATAATAATTGACACTAGTTTTATTTATAATTATGTTAAAAACTGATAAATTCTTAATAAAAATAATCGTTATATAGAATTAACAAAAATGTATACTCCAAAGTTAATGACGGCTAGAAACCCTGTGGAGAATTACAATGATTTCTTAGCCTCCTAACAATGACTGCATATTTGATGTTCATAACTTTGATTTCTCACTTATGAGAATTGCCAAAAGAGCATAATCTTCTTCGTCGCTTGGTTTCCTTCAACCTCTCAAATTAAGGCGACAATGTTATACACAACTTCAAAAGATATGTTTAGGAGGGAGCTTGAGGGTACTCTCTATGAGATTCAAGCTATTATTGACACAAGCTATCCGACTGAGTTTGATCTTGAAGTCCTACGCTGCTACGCGAACGAGCAAACTAAGATACAGAGTAACTATTGTTAATCTAATGAATAATCTAATTCGATGACAATTTACGTATTCTCGTTAATGGATATGTGTAAACAGAGTATTATGATCTATTACAATTGTATAATTTCAGTACATGTTTCAAATTCTACATCTTAAACATTAAAGTAACTTTAACTAAATATAAACCAAAGAAAAGTAATGAGTCTAATGACAAAAGAAAAACACGTTAATCATACTTTTATTATAATTTTAAATAATGAAAAATTAAAATTTAGAACCTTATCTAAAATTTAAACTACACCATAAATAATTTTCACAAATCAAAAATAAATAAAATATAAACTTAAAATAATATAAATCTTATTTATAAACACTCATACCAAGAATTAAAATCATTTCTTCTAAAATAAACTGAAATCTTTTTAAAAATGATTTAAATTGTGATTCAATAAGCATTTTAAAAAAAATTTAAAAATAGTTGAGATATTAAGATATTTTTTAAGAACCGAACATAACCCGAATCCGAAATTTAGATGCAAAACTTACTTAGAAAGTCCCTTTATTATTCTTTTAAATTAAAAATAAGTTCAAGATTCTCAAAATCTTTCTCAATTTTTTTAGTTTAAATTAACATATTATATGATATGAAAAAGGAAGATATCGTACAAATTTCACATACAATTTATCCATTATTATTATTTTAAATATTTATTTTTAAAAAATTTACATCCTCAAAATCTTTTTCTTTATTTTTAGTTTAAACTAACATTTATCTCTCTAACAAATAAAATTAGAACTATTAATAAAAATAACTTATCTTTAGACTCAGTTTAACATATTAAATTATTCTTAAATATTTTTTATTTTTGTTTTCATATCTAGTTGGAAAACATATTCTTATCATGTTAGTTTTTTTTTTTTTGGTCAGCTTCTTATTATGTTAGTTAACAAACGTTAGTTTAATTTTTTAAATAATTTTGTTGGCAAATAAAAATAAAATCCAATTAGATAGACATTAATCTTGTATCCCTATATGGCTATATATATATAACATCTTTATAGAATAAAATTAACTCATACTGAATCGAAAAGTTATAAGCACACAACTCTGGTCTTTTCAACAAATTCAGAAAATCCTGATTTTCAACTTCTTTACCAATTGAAGTACAAATCATGCTCGATAATGAGATCTATTGATAGTATTGAATTAAGGTAACGACCAATCTTAATTTGTTAGTATTTCTTGATCTTAATTTGATCTAAACAATTATAGAGTTATTAGTATTGTTTGAAAACTGATCGAATAAATTAAAATTGTTGAAGATTAATTTTTTGATTGATCGATTAAATTAAAATTGTTGATTTATCGATTTTGTTAATTATTTTATTAATTTTTTATAATGGTTGTAGAGTTTTTATTTTATTTTGTTCTATTCGTAGAGATAGTCATGTTCTATTAACATTACTATAGTTTTTATCTTTTTAGTATTAATATACATAGAACATCGTTACTAATATATTTAAGTTTGATGCAGATGGAAACGGATACACAAACACAAAAAAAATTGTTGATAGATGACGTGAAACTTCTTAGTTTAGGTACTTGAATAGGCAATTTATGTAAATGTACTTAACTTGTCAAATTCTCAAGTAAATATTATTGTTATTTAAGTAAAAAAAATTCTATTTTCATAATTAAATCATACTTGACTTTCTTGTTATACATGTATTTTTTCAGGAAAAAGAAGATGGTAATGAAAGTATAGATATCAATGATCAAGTTTAATCGGATAGCCTGAATTATTATGGTGCCAAAACCTATGATGAGGATGATTATAGAGTTAGTTAATAAATTTATCACTATTTTGTATTCTTATAAATTTGAATATTTATGTTGTTTTTTAAATTAGTAATCGGTTATTATCATACTTTCTAATACATGTTTTCTTTTCTTCATTTGTTTAATATATGTTTGTTAGTGTACATTCGTTTGTTCTGATTTGATAATGATAAAGCTAAAATTTGTTACAATCTTAGTAAATCTATCAATGCTAAATATAATATCATTTAAACTAAAAATTAAAAAAAAAATTTAATATAATTAGTTAATTGTTATACGTAAAAGAGATTTAACATTATCTTTTTTATTATTATTTATAATAATGGATATAAATATTTAAATGTAAATTCTAACATCATTTATAATAAGTGATACAAACTTTTACTTCATTTATCAAAAATGACACAAAATTAATGTTAATTACCATAAATGATATAAATATTATCATCATTTATAAAAATTGATACAAACTTTTACTTCATTTTTAACAAGTGATATAAAATTAACATCAATTATCGTAAATGATGTAAATGTTAAAATCATTTTTAGTAATTGACACAATTATTTTCATCATATATAATAACTGATATAAATTTTAATATCACTTTTTACATGTGACACAAGTTAACATCAATTATAGTAAATGATGAAAATAGTTGCATCAATTGCTTAAATTGACACTAACTATTTGTGTCACCAATTTCAGAGTCATTTTTATAAGTGATGTAAATAGTCATTGTATCAATTAAAAACTGATGCAAACAAATAAAATAAATGATACTATACATCTAATTTCTTGTAGTGTAATGATACAAATTTTTTGTCCTGATGCAAGGTTATTCGATAGATTAGATTCAAATTGAGGTTGAGTTTACAACTATTAGTATCACTATGTTCAAAAAGAAAATAAAACTACTAGCCGCTTCATTTTCGAAAAGAATTATAAAAGAAAGTAATGCTATACTCTAAAACAAATAATAAAAGATAAAAGATGGTGAAGAGGATGAAGAGAACAAGGGTGAAAAATATGTTTATTTATAGATGTGAAGTCAAAACAATCATTAATCATCATTTAAGATAGTACCAAAATAATTAGACTCATTACCTCTATTAGGAATCCTTTAAAGGTAAAATAGCTTTTTAATTCTAAAGCTTATTCAACAGAACTGGATTCGATATGTAACATCCACGTCCCACGGATCTTCCGGGTGATCCTGGACAATTCCAAAGATGGTAGGTGGTCAAGTCGGAGCAAGCAAAAGGTTGACTTAGATGAAGGAATCCAAACAAACTTGGATTCTGATCGAGTCCGGTTGGATTGACTGAGTCAAGTGCCAAAAGAAGTTGACCCGGATTGATAAGTGGTTGAGGGAATTTGAATATATGACACGATCACAAGTTAGTGTAAGATAGCCAGTCCATTAGTCAAAGATCGAATGTAACACGTGGAAGTCATCTTAAAGCGGCATGTGTAATCGATACTTTAATAGCGCACAAAAGTAAAAGAGAGAATGACATGTGGAGCAGTGGTACAACATCTTGCGAGCGAATTTAACCAAAAGGCACCACTGGTTGAGCCAAAAGCTCTATAAATACGTCTGCTCCTTTCCAGTGCTCATCTTTGCGGATCATCACTAAAATCCTAGAGTTAGAAAGAGAAAGCGATTGTTCGATTTGACTAAGTAATATCTGAGCAAGGATTAAAGCATATCAAGCTTATAGCGTGGAAAGATCGGACATGATCAAGTTGAGTGGATTAGTGTCAAGAGATGTCAGAATTTGCTAAGACAAAGGTGATTGCTGACTGTGGGTTTAATTTGGCTAGAATCCGAACATGAATTTCATTTAAGTCTTAGACGGGTTTGGTTGCTTGCGATTGAATGCTTGTATGATCGATGATCGGCTCGGGCTGACTTGGGGTCTAAATCAAGCAACACGCCTGGGAGCGGAAGGCTTACAAGAGCTTGCGAGGATTCTGAAAATACCGTCAAATTGGTTTTTGTGTAGACATGCATTTAGGACTTGACTTAATTTATTGTTTGTTTCTTTACTCGGTTAGGCCCATGAGACGGAATAATCTACTCATTAAGTATTCTTGATGGATGCTGGTGAGAAACTTACCTGTGATCTGGTCAAGTGGCTAAGTTAGGAGCGGAATCAAGGAAGTGCGAATAATGGATGGTACATAGTCGGATAGTGGGTTTAGTTTCCAATGTAATAGCTCGTGTAGCAGCTTCATTGTAGCAGCTTCAATGTTATCTCCAATAGTGCTTCAAATCCTTCTTCAAACTCTATTTAGAGAAAAATATTCTCCAATCATGCTTCAAATCCCTCTTCAAATTTAAAGATTTCTATTTTTTACTTCAAATTTGAAGAACTCCATTTCTTCCTTCATTTTTTGAAATCAAGTTTTTAATTTACAAAATGATCATTTCACTTTTGTTGCTTTACTATTTTACACATAATTAAAGTTCTAGATATAATAACAACAACAAAAACCAACCATTTATGCCATGTGTAATGGTTGACAAATTTTGTTTGCACCAGCTACTATAGAAACCATTTATTTTAAAAGATGCCAGCTTCATAGTTTATTTTGGTAATGATCAACCACCAAATAAATTAAGATTTAAAGATTTTAAACAAAAATATATTGTTTAACAAATAACAAAACATATATTAAAAAACATAATTGTCATTAAAATTTTAAAATAAAATATGTTAAAACACCTGTAACTATTGATTTAATAATCTAGTAGATTACTTCCATATCCATTAGTATTATTAAAGTATGGATAATACTCGATTTCAAAATTTTTTTAGTAGATTACTTCCATATCCACTAGTATTATTAAAGTATGGATAATACTCGATTTCAAGATTTTTTTGCTTGATATAGATATATCAAAGAAAAAAAAAACTCATTTTTCTCTTTGATATGCATTATTTGATTTATTAGAGAAATACAATAGTAATGAATTTAAGTAAGTAATGTTTTTATGGAGTATTTTTAAAAAATCAATATATGTGGGTCAGATATAGATTTGAAAACCAGAAGGGTTGAGTTATAAAAAGGATAAATTGAATTATTCATTTGAAGAAAGAAATTAAGTAAATCATTGGAGCAAACTCCTTCATTTTTATATAATTTCATTTTTGAAGAAAAATATGAAGGAAACCATTGGAGATGGTGTAAGTAATGAAACTTTTTAGTGCATAAAAATTGGGTCTATTTAGCAAATAAAACCATGAAAATGACTAAATATCTAATAGAAAACGTAATCTGTTAAATATTTTGTACGGTCATGGTTGCACTGAACTTTAGGGCATTTCCAACTCAACTCCATTTTTCCCTCCAATACCCATTTATGGAGTAAAGCCAACTCCAATTCAACTCCATATCTCACTCCAAGTAACATTATTCATTCCTCCATTTTGGAATGAGACTTTTTTAATTTACAAAGTAATCCTTCAGATTTTTATTTTTTTTATTTTGTACCTAAGCAAAATTATTTGTATCAATTATGCTTAATAAAACTATATATTTTTAATTTATATTGTAAAAACTACTAATCTAGTTAATATAATATATGTATTATACATAATTATACGTATTATACCTAAAACATTTATAAACTCACAAAATCATTACAATAAACCAAAGCCTTTATAAACTTGATACTCACAAAATCATTACAATAAACTACTTTATAAAAATGTTTTGTATTTTATTTCTCTATTTATGTGATGTAATGTAATATTATTTAATAATGTATATTTGATTTTCGATAATATTTATAACATTCTAAAAGTATTGTTAAAATTAAATTATATGGCTGAAATTTATAACTTTTAAAACTAAAAGTGTTTTATTGAACATATTCAACAATTTGGAAAAAGAAGAATATGTTTGGAATATTATTTTTGCAGTAGAAAATAGAGTAATGTGTTGGAGAAGAAATGAAGAAAAAAATAGAGTAACTCTATTTTGAAGTAAAATATGGAAGAATGGGTTGGAGATGGTCTTCGGACGAGTCATGTTGACTTTGCATCAGTGGGTTGGGTCATATGTCAGATTTAAATAAGAGTTGACTATTGCAGATTTTCGTCTTCTTTTGTTCTGAAAATTATTTGCCACATGAAAATCAGTCATAAAGTACCAAAAATACATATTATTGCTTTATAGGATTATAAATAAACTTTCATTTAATCCAAAACAAATACAAATTTGTTAGCTTTGCCGTTTACTGTTTGTTAACTACCCCAAAACTCTAAAGCCCAGTTCTTCAACTTCAAATTTTAATTTTCTTCTGCACTTTTTCTCTTCTCTAAATCTTTTACCTTCCCTATAGAATATATATATATATATATATATATATATATGATAACGAATTTTACCCCTCTATCATATAGGAGTATATGTTAATATAATGCATATTTAGCTTGAATTCAATTAGATTTTTTTTGGTCCCAAGTCTCTTATAAATTTTAGGGTTTTGAATGGAATAAGTTTAGTTTAAGAACTAAGAATAAAGTTTGGGCTTTTAAATTAGAGCAAGTAGTTAAGATTCTGAAATAGACTCTTTCTCCCACCCACCGAAGTTAGCCTTGCAAAGATGTACTAATCATATGAGCTAAAATTAATGTTTAAAGGATCAAGTGTTTTAAGTTGGTTTAGGAGCATAAAACTCTGGGTTACACAATGATTTAAAACATTACTAGGTTTAAACATATTCATCATTGTTAGGGTCCATTTTATAAAATAATTTTGTTCAAATAATATCACAGCGTAATGCAGATATAAATCTACTAATAATAAAAATAGAAGATGGTGAAGAGGATGATGACAACAAGGGTGAATAACATGTTTATGCATAGAGGTGGAGTCAATATAATCATTTATTATCAATTTAGATAATACCATAATAAATTGATTCATAACCTCTATTGAAAATCCTGAAAAGGGAAAATTTATTTTTTTAATTGTAAAGCTTTTTCAACATAAATGGATTCATTACCTTTTGAGCTCTTGAAGTTTGAATAAGAATTAACTATTGCAGATTTTCTTCTACTTTTCTAGTCAAAATCATTTGCCATATAGAAAATGATACACACTTTTCAATACCAATTAATTAACAAGTGTAACACGTTAATGTAGTATTTGAGGATCGAATCCACAAAGAATCTAGAATCAACACATTAGGATTACAAGAATTTGGACTTAATCTAAAGCAATAGAAATGATGTGAAATAAAGACTACTAAAACTTAAATAAAGTAAACCAAACCAAACCAAACCAAACCTAGATCAACCAAACATAGATCAAAGTAAACTCAACTAGAACAAATGACTAGCAAACTAAACAAAGATAAAACACAAACTACCAATAGGTTTTAGACAAGACAACTGATCAAAGGATAAATAATTTAATCAATGAATAATTTAATCAATGATGTTTAGAAACTCATCAAGAACCATCCTAGGGCATGAGACACTCAATTAAACCAACCCGCTTCCATGACATTGAATCCCTTCATCAATTAATGAATCTAGCTAAACTTCCATTTGCAAATTCAAAGATCAATGAGCAATAAACTCAAGCTCACTAAGACCACTAACATTCTAACTTCATCTTCTAATGGTTAGGGAAGCTTAGCTCTCAAAAAAGTTATTGGAGAATTTTCACAAACACCTTCCAGGCGAAAAATATCCTACCATCTATATTTAAGTGATCAAGATAAATCTAGCATTAATACAAACTATCAAATCCTAAGATCTATCAACTTAAATACAAGATTCAACTATCAAAGCCTAAGATCTACCTAACCATTAACCTATCACTTCACTAGTCAAATACAACAACAAAGAAACTCGAAACAAAAGATGCAAAGACAAAAATAATTATAGTGATAAGAAATATGATGAACAAATCTTAATAGATGGGAGATGATGATCCACAGATCATCATCCCCAAAAGGGTCTCCAACAATTTCCCCTCTCCTCTCAAGTGGCTACTCAAAGAAATGAAAGAAAAATTGCAAGATGTCTACAAAAACCCTAAACATTTGGGTTTAAATATTCTAAAATGGATTCGGGTCAATCCGGGACAAATCGAGTCGAATAACTCAAAATAAAACGCATGCTCGTGAAGTCGAGGTGGTGAGGTCGAGTTGGGGGTCGACCTGGTGAGTTACAAAATAATTGTGAGTGTTTTGGCTTGGTGTCGACCTCTCCCATCGAGCTGGAGGTCGACTTGAGCTCTCCCAGAAAGTCTTCGGTTTAAACTTCGCGGCTGATGTCCAATCTTGAGTAAATTCATTGTATCTTCCTAACTGCTTGTCCAAATGACTTCAAACCAACCTCCAAATGAAAGCTACTCTTGGCTATCTTGTGTCAAAATTTCATCCAATTCCATTCATGATAAGGCTTTCATAGATTAAGCACGTAGTAGCGGTTATTCACCAAAGACATTAACTCAACTAAAATGGTTAAGGCTCTCAGCAACCAACTTTCCTTGTTTTTTTTATGCATTTCACTTCATCTCCTTGCTTGTCTATACATCCCCAAGTCTTCAATTCTCCATACAGAGATTCAAATCACCTAAAATGACTCAAAACGAGAAAATATGCTACTCGATCTATCTAAAACTCTAAAATGCTAAATCAAAGAAAACTTATGCTAAAATGAATGAATGTGACTCTTAAGTGACGAAAGAGGATCAAAATATGTATGAATATCTATGTAAATATGATGCATATCATAAAACATTCATTAAATACCAAAGTTACATAATTTTGTAATTTTCTCAATTAAATACAACAAAATCCGATCCATATTTCAAACTAACCCTAGGCATAATATCCGGAACCTGAACCGAGACCGACCCAAAAAAGAGTAACCGGATCTGACAAAATACTCGAATAGATCCTAAATTTATATATCCAAAAAACTAAACATGAATCCAAACCGAAACTAAATCGAAAAGCGAATGGGTACCCGATATATTTTTGTTACATTTAAGATTTGTTAGATTTTTCCCTATGAAATCTTTAATTTTAAATTTTGTATAAATCTAAATAAAAATACTCGAACCTGATCTATATCCGAACCATACTCGACCCAAAAAATAAAAAATACTCAAATGGATCGCAAAGCAATTGAACAAAAAACCAAAAACTCGAAAAGACTCGACCCAAACCCAAACTAATATCTGAATGTCCAAGGCTTATCCAAACTTATTCCTAAAATCTCATATTTAACCTCCATATACAATGGAGTGAATTCAAAATCTAAATACCTAAACCATTAGTTAGTATATGTAATAAATAAAAAAAACTCTTAGACAGCTAGAATAACTTTAGATATTCTAATAAATCAATTATTTAAATATAATGAAGATTGTAACTATAGCTTTTTGTGCACAACTTTGAAGACTTCAATTGAATATTTAACAAACCAAAATTTATTACATAATTAAAGCTGAAATATAGTTTTTTGTTTTTTTTTTTAATAATGGTAAAAGATAACTTTTCTATATTCTCTCCTCTCTCTATAGTCTCTTCCGCACCAGCTTTTACCAGGACAAAATGTTTACTGCACAATCAGATCCAAAACAGAGATATTAAATGTTAAGCAACACAATGATTATTATTAGTTCTGTAAGGCTATCATCAAGAAATCTCAAATCTAATGGAAGTAATTAAAAACATCCAATGAACCAATATATAGTTGAAAAATGCCAAACGGTCAACTTTGATTCATACCGTAACAAAATTCAATGAAACTATGGTTGTTGTGCAGATAGAAGTTCAAAGACAACTACCTTGATATGAGGAGGGAGTTCAAAATCATCAATGATGATAAAATCATCAACTGTCAAATTGAAGAGGTTTCGCTGCAAATTCAATAAAGAAACAAGATCTCTAACTTAGCATTGCATTCAATTGTTTGTTCTCGAGATCTCTACCAATCAAAATATAAACTGATATACCTCTTGAATCATGTCTATATCAATAGGACCTTTCTCTGGTAAATTCACATTAGGAGCTCGCTCCGGTACATTTACGTCAGCCAAAGGAACCATTTGCTGATGCACGACATGTTCTGGCTCATTCTAAATAAAACAGAGCAATTTAAGTGAATATATTATCATCTTTTGAACATATAATATATTGCACATGTTATGCAAATACTCAACTTTTTGCAATTACAAAGGAGAAGAAATATAACCTTATGGCTGACACGGGGTGGTTGAGAAGAAACAAGGCCAAAAAGTTCTTCATAAACTTTTGAATTCTTTAAGGCCTCATAAACATCACCGGCCTGGATGGTATCGCGTGAGGATGATTGAGTTTGCCTCCAGGCACGGAGGGTTATCTCCTGGATGAATATCTCGCATGCCTTAGCAAGAAGAACAGGAGTCTCCGAGCTGACCATCTGAAACTTGACATTTATCTCAGTTAACCGAAAATTCTTTAAAAAATTGATTATTTCGTCGGGTAGTTGATGTTATCACTCACATATTCTTATCTATCACCCCAAGTTTGGAACAGTAAAATAAATAACGATAACAGGTTCTAGACTTAATGAAACAACAATTATATAAGAGTGAAAAGTTCAAAAACTCCAGCCCCAGTCAACAAAACCCAAGCATATTGCAAGAAACAATTTTCGAGATTTTCCAAACCTTGACTTGAGGATCAGATTTCATAACTCGTTTGATCCTGTACAGAGGCAAATGATCCGTCATGTGAAACCCTTTGATCCACCAAAACAAGTCAAAGAGATAAGTAAGGATAAGCGGGAAGAAAATATTTGAAAAAATAAATTTCTATCTAGGTTCCCTTTGTTTTATCCTGTTTTTAACAGCTCTGAAATCAGTCACCTGTGGAATTTTGTATTTCATATCTTTGATGAGCCCAAAACCTTTCCAGATCTTGGTTCAATAATTCCCTCTGTAAATTAAACTTAATTTCAGTCTCATCATCATACCAAAAGGTTAACAAACACAATAAATAAACACACTTCAACTAAAGACAGAGGAAAAAGGACAGAGCGAATTTACTTCGCGCTGTGCAGGACAAGGCAGCCTTGCTTCATGAGTAAATGGTCTCATGCTATGCACATACGGTGCACCAGGTGTAAACCTCACTAAAGATTCTTCCATAGATGGATATGGAATTCTGGTTGAGGTTGCAATGACTGATCTCACCATGTTATACTTCACAATAGATAATGAAATATCGAAAATGATGAAGACGATGAAGAGAGCTGTTGTTTTAGGATTCAGAGGATGAAGAGAGTTGTGGTGATAAGCATGTCTATATATCAAGGTTGAGTCACAACAAGCATTAATTATCATTAAGGAGAATACCAATTACACTAGATTCACTACCTATTTTTGGAGAACTAATAAAGCTAAAAAAGAGTAAATTGTATAACTAATTTTACAGCTTGGCATATGTTTACCTCTTTAGGCTTGTATAGGATAACAAGTCGCGGATGTTTTCCGTGAAAGCCACGCGCCACATTGAGATAACATGATAACCATTAGATGATGAAACGACGTCACATCACAATCCAGTTCCTAGGATGATAAACAATGCCTCCTGTAAGTGTAAGAGAATAGGCTTTGCTTTGAATGATATATGATAACTGATCACGCATATATCTTAGCACAATGCTCACTTCTATTTAATTTCAGTAGAACAAATATGTTGTAGTATATAACTTCATCAATTCAAAGATGTCATATTCCCCAAACCATCCTCACATGAAAAACCAAATAACTGATACTCACTATGGCAACAGCTCTCCATTAACCTATTGTATATCTAATGTGTAATTATATAACCAGTCAGGTTGAGAATTAGGCCAATTAATTTATGAAAAAATCAGTGTTCACTAATTCCTTATATGATCGTTATTTGCTCACAGATCACTATACTTCTACATCAGAATATAGATGTGCTCTTACCTGTACTCTTTTCATCCTACATCTCCCACACCATTTTTCTTTGTGGATATGAGCAAGAAGAAGCAATTTGTTGCCGATCCAGTTTTCTATTCTGGTTTACCGGTATAAGTGTGCCACATAAAAACCTTTGCTGCACCAAAGCCATAGCGCAGTTCTGGTCAGAACAAATAGCAAAAGCACATCAATTAATGAGTTCTTGATTTGGTATTCCCAAATTTCCACAAATATTACATGGAAAGCTCAAAAACTGTCATAAGTGAAATCAAGCAAAATTTAACACAGCAGAGTGCTCAAAATTTCTGGTTTTAAATGTCATATGAATCTCCATGGAAAATTCTACCATCTCCCAGTAATAAAAGCAAGCATATGAATCCACTTTCACACACTGACCATTCTGCATTGATGCAGTACTTAAACCTATAGATGTTCATAAAGTCATATATGGTCTACGAGTTTACCTATGTGTGCATACAGAGTCATGTTTTAAGATGTAACACTCACCTTCTCATGAAAGAAAAAGAAAATTCAATTTCATAAACAGTCACATCAGTTACATCTATATCGTGATAAACCCAAACGGTCACACCAAACTTATAGTTACCAAATTCCAGAGGAACTGAGCATACAGTACTAGCCGAGCAAGGTTCAAAATATATCATAGTGCATACACATTCTTCTGTATTTCAAGAACACATATTTCCGTAGATTAGAGAAAACATGCACACACATTCAGTGTTCACAATTCTAGTTAGGCGACAAAATTTCATAGTGCATACATATTCTTCTGTATTTTACTTATTGCCCGCAAAAATTACTCGGCAAGACAGAGTCCATCTTAACTGTAAAGAACATGAAAATATTCAAAAAACTCAGTCCAATTTAGTAACTTTAGTTTGAACAGATTTTGACAAGACATAACTTCCACATTACGAAGTTAATGTTTTAAATAAATCGCATCAAGCTTTCAGTCGTAAGCAACAATACTGAAAGAGTAAAGACCCAGAAATTGAAGAAAATTACGCAATCTCGAACCCTAACTATTCATAAGATCTTATCAATTGCTGGATCCGAATCAAGATCATAGAATCAAAAAATAGAATGCGCTAACAATTTACCGTCTCTGGCGTTTCTCCATGAATGAACAGAACCTTCTGTGGTTCGATGAAGAAGAGTCGGAGACTGAAAAAGAATAGTCATGGCCTTCCCGCCGGTAACAATCATCCGGCAGACGTCAGTTTTCAAGGAGAATGACTTCATCCTCTCGATGGTGCTCCACATCATGAGTAGCTCTTTACATTTGTATTTAATTTTGGTTTTAACTTGTTTACCATACTCCATTTGGGCCAGGCCCTGTAAATGTTCCAATCCAAAAAAAAAGCGTCGGGAAATTTATAAAATGGCTTAGCCTTAATTACTTTGCATCTAACTTATTAGTATTACTAATACAATATAATCAAATTTATATAAATTCAAATCTCTTAAAAATATATTCACATGTACATCAAACAAGTTTGTAAGTGGGAGTAAAAGTTTCTGTAAATTAATATTACATAATAATTCAAAGATAAATGTATTTACAACTTCTACTTAACCCAAATAATTTTACATATGTTATAATTGTAAAACATAGGATTGTTCCATACCTTGTTGGTTCCAAGAGAAGAAGGCCTTGCTTGATAAGACAATAATTCCATAATATGGAGAGCCAGTTTCTATCCTCACAAATAAGATTGTTTCATACCTTGGTATGGAACTAAAATTGAGTTTGCAACTATTGCTTTCTTCATTTCAAATGAATTTTTTCTTAAACGCTTCATGTTTTACTGAAAGATGAAGGGGATGAAGTGAGCTGTGGTGAAAAGCATGCCTTTATACAGTAATGTAGTCAAAATATTTCTTAATTATGATTTAAGAGACAGTCAAAATATTTGGATACACTACTTATATTTGAGAATTTTAAATAGAAAAAAACAATTATCAATTGTGAGACTAATTCAACAACTTTAAGAAGTGTATACCTCTTTGCGTTCACAAGACAATAAAAATCTTTGTTGAATTGAATAAACATCACACTATTGCGGATAGGTCAAAGAACCCAACAAGGCAAATCACATTATTGAGTTCTCCTTTTGGTATCTCTAAGTTAATAACAAATATTCAACCTACCTCTTGTTCTGGTCAAACAAAACATGGAAATTTGCAAAAATTGTCACGAGAAACGATTCCAAAATTTTCTTTTATAATTTGGGGTTCCTCTGGCCTTATCTGAGAAGATAAACCCTTAATAAAGTTAGAGAACTGATCATGACTCTACCAGTAAACTACATGTACTCTGCCAATTCAAAACTTAACATGCTAGAATCATGTTGAGAAATAATAAATTTATTCACTAAAAGTTTGTCTTTAAATCTTTCATTTGAATATACATAGAAACTCTACTCTATCGGAGAAACAAAGCCGAATATAAAATCACCTAATAGTTGTTTATAAGGCTATATTCTACATTGATGCAATAATTTACCTTGTAATTGTTGGTAAGGTTATTGTCGACGTGTGAACATATTGAATTATGTTTAAGTTGCAATACTTACCTTCAAATCTAAGAAAAATAAAAATTCAATTTATATAACCAGTCAAATTTATTAAAACAATATCATAATTTCAATTATAAACTACTAAATTCCATAAATACTGACACGTAGAATATTGTGGCCAAGATTACAAATTTCAAATTACAAAACCGAGCAGAGGACTAAATTTCTTCTCGATCGGTCTCACTACCCATCAGAATTTCTGAGTGAATATATTAGAGAACAATTCCTGCGAGTTATCTAAAAATCAGTAATGCTAAGAATAAGTTACTTGTGAGTGAAAATAGGTATAAAATATTAATAAATTTCATTTAGTAAAGATTTGGTAAGTATCTAACTGATATACAATAATGGTTATCAAGACAAATTTTAAGATATGCAGTGGATGGTTCTACTAGATGGATCTTTTGTATGGTGAATGGTCCTCCAAATAATATTAAATATAAATCAAATTAATCACGAGGAATATATTTAGTATATGTAAGAAAATGGACGGTGAATTTGTAGATTGTGTTTTCTTTAATGATATGTGGTTTCTATAGACGAATGTTGATATTTTCTTTTTGTACAAAAAAGAAAACAATTAAATGAGAATAATATTATCTGTAATTAGTAACAAGTGAAATTTCGGCTGATATACAAAATATTTTTTGTGGGTCCATGTAATGTTTTTACTAAACTTCTTTTGGCAAATTTTGTTTTATATCTTCTCTAAACACACGGCCCACAATAACATTGATGACTCTGTGTTGTTGCAGATGTAGGTGGCGTAGACCCTCACCTATTACACACGTTCTTGTACATGCTACATGTTGATCAACCATTTTAACTGTCTACTCTTGCTCACTTACTTGCTAAGTTTATGTTGTCACAAATTATATTTTCTAACTTTTCACTGCTACCACCTTTTTTTTTAGATGCTAATCAGTTACCACAACGTAGCATCTTATTCTTATTCTGATTGTTCCAGTCCTTTTACCTATTTCATCTTATTCATACTGTTAAGTCTCATATTTTAAATTAATTTAGTTGCTACATGATACCCTTTACGTTCTTTTACCTGCTATGTTTTGATACACCACTTTACATGTATGCTCTTTCTCTCTTACTTGCTAAGTTTACGTTTTCACAATTATATTTGCTAACTTTTCGCTGCTACAACCTTCTTTTTTAGATGCTACCCATTCGTTCCTTAAATTTATGTTCATGTACCTTTTAGTTGTCACCGGTTTTAGCAATCAAATTTATTTAGTTGCTACGTGATAAACTTTATGTTCACGTACCTACTTCGTTATCATCCACCATATGTTCGAAGTACTCTTACTCTCTTAGGTGCTAAGTTCATGTTTGCACAGTTTTTAGTTGCTAAATACTGACACTGACTTTCTTATCCGCAAACATTATATGTTTTAGCATGTACATCTACTCGCAATCATAACAACAAGATAAAGTAGCCGGTACATAGTCTTCTTAGAGATCTAGATTATGATAAATGGGGAGTCACAGAAAGACACATACGCATAATTGGTACAACGAATGTTGTGACCTCGCGAATATTGCTTATCCTACAACAAACCTACAATATAATTAGCAGCTACTCCTGTACAAACAATATATAAGCAGTCACTTCTCTACGGATAAACACTTTGACAAATTGTTATCCTACCTCATCCCTCCAATACAAATAGCCGCTCCACATGCTAATTCAAATATTGCCCACGCACTATACGTTTTCACAAATATTATAAGTTTTTAGTGGGTACATTTACTCGCACTCATACATACAGGCTAAAGTAGCAAGTACATCGACTTCACAGAGATCTAAATTATGCTAAAGTGGGGCTCACAGTAATACACACATGCATATTTGGTACCACGAATGCAGTGACATCGCAAATATTTCTAATCCTACAACTAATGTACAATAAAAATAGCAGCTACCCCTGTTAAATCATTATATTAGCAGTCACAGTAAAACAATGAAAATAGCAGTAAAACAATGAAAATAGCAGCTACCCCTGTTAATCACTATATTAGCAGCCACACATCTACGAAATTACCAGTAAGATGATTTATTATCCATCCCCATCCCTACCATAAATATAGCATCTACACATGCTAAATCATTATATTCGCAACCACACCTCACAACAGGTCTCACTCCTAAACTTTTAGCGGGTACATCATGTATAGTTATTTTCTTGCTGGAAAACACTAAAATATCACCGATTGCAATCCACCCTAAGACAACATTTACATAAATCACTCAAGCTTCCATTATATATAATAGTGACAAACCCAATTCAATTTCACGACTCACAATCTGCGGTTATTGAAACTTTTACCGACCACAATCGAAACGGGAACGGCTATGGGATACTTAACAGACGCGTAATTTCATTCTTTACCCTCGACTCCTCAAAACAGAAATGGCTATCGTAAATCATGGCGCAAACTTACCTTCAGAATCGATGCCGGAATTCTCGTCTTGTAGATGAATCGAGCTACGTTATTGTGTTTTCCCTCTCTTCCTCTCCACTCGTCTTTGAGTATTTCTCTCCTCAATAATGTTAATTTTCTTTTACTGTCTGTAACTAAGACAAGATATTTCTCCTGGGTTCAATTACTGAAGAAAAGAAGAGCGTAAAAAGTTGGACCCCACTTTCTCACTCCTCTTATAATTTTTAATCCTCTGCTGCACCTATAAAAGGGACACAATCGTCTTTAGTTGCAAACAGAAACATACCAATTCTAGCTTCGGTACATTCCTAATTTTTTTTTTTTTTTGTTAACATTGGGTAACAACTGGCCGGTCCATTAGCCAAGTTTCTGCATAATGCAGGTAGTAGAACTCGATCCCGCGGCATGCAAGTGCGCCTGCTTTTAATGGACTTACTACCTGCCACTAGGTTAAAGGCCACTTGTCGCTACATTCCTAATTAGACATAACTTTTTGTATATCTACCTAATTCTCTCTAGTAACAATCACATATCTTGGAAACTTTGTTTTTTCTTTTGCTAAATCTTGGAAACTTTGTTTTGTTAAATTCTTTATAAAAACAATTTATGTTGTAAAGTAAAGAAATTTTATAACAATACAAAAAAAATTCCAAACATATATATTTACAAATGTTTTCTCTTGCCGACACGACAATCTCTATATTTTAGTATATTTTCTTCTACGATGAAGAGTACAGACTGCAAAAAATTAAATATGAGTATTTTAAAAAGGGAAAACTGTCATTTTAATTTTGAAAGTTGCAAAAATCATTGATTACACATTAAATTTTGGATGTGGTTAATTAAACCTTTAATCTTTTGTTGACTTTCGAAAAAACCCTCAAATTCGTGTTGACTCGACCAAATAAATCTTTCGCAAACCTCAAATCAAAATTGACTCCAAAATCGAACGCCAAAATGGTTTTTGAAAGTTCTATTATGTTCTTAGCTTCGTTTTGAAAAATCCTTAAAATTGATTTGTTTTTTCTTCTTTCAAGAATAAACTCAAATTCATCGGTTTAAAGTATCGAAGACAATATTTTAAACCAACGAATTTGAAATTATTCTTGAAAGAAAAATGCAAATCAAGCTTAAGAGTTCTTCAAAACGAAAATAAGAAGATAATCGAACTTTTAAAAACCATGTTGACTTTCAATTTTGGAATCAAATTTGATTTGAGGTTCGCAAAATATTTAATTGGCCGAGTCAACGAAAAGTTGAGGGTTTTTTCAAAAGTCAACAAAAAATTAAAGATTTAATCAACCACATCCAAAATTCAATATTTAATCAACGATTTGCGCAACTTCCAATGACATTTTTCAAACTCCCATTTTGAAAAGCTTCACACATACTATTGTGGGGCTATAAAACATGTATATGAGAAAGTATTGGATCATCACCAAATATATCTAGCCAAAGCTAAAACTTAGATAGTTCACTTTACACAATTAATTTTTTCACTTTTCTACAGATACTTGCATGTTTTGATACAACAAATACCTGATTAGTGGTCGGGGAATTCATTGATTTGGACAAGCAGATACACTGTCTTTGTATGGAGACTTTGGTGACAGAACTTCTTTAAGTGGAATTACATCTAGACTCTATTTAGCTCTTGGCTCTTGCCATTACATTTTTTTTTTCCAATACCAGCTGCATGTTTTATTTGCTTACTTTATCGTAAAAACAAAATAATGAATAAAATACATGCATGTTTTAATTAATTAATTATTGTAATTTTTATTAATTAAATAAAACTACAATAAATAATTACAATAATTAATTAAATAAAACATGCAGCTGCATGTTTTATTTACTCTTTAACAAAGAATTGTTTTTTTTTTCATATATTCTGAAAGAAAGATAACTTTTACAGTATACAATAGATTTTCTTAGTGACTGCCAACAGTTTTTCTTTTGATATATTTTTTCTATGGTGCATAATGTACAATTGACTGCAAAATACATTTACTACAAATAAAACAAAAACCAATAATTCAATTCTGATAATGCGTCGAAGATTTATAAAAGTAAAACTTAACAAACATTCTATATATTCCCATCTACATTTTCGGTTAATATTGAGGAACAAAAATTTTTTTGGTCACAACTGGATTGACAAGGCCCGATTTATAGCCTAAAACTCACTCATAAAATTCTCTTTTTAAGCTATTATAATACAGTGGGTAAGAACTAAATTATAATAATATTAATCTTAATATGATTTTTGAAATATTAATTAATTTTGTTATTTTAAAAAATTACTTTAATAACTAATTCCAAAAATAAAAATCAAATTTTCATAAGTCTCCTTCTCTAAATCGACTAGGAAATAATTATTTACTTTTGTCCTATTATTATCACCGATATTTTTGTTTTTTTCTAATTCATTCTTCGGCTGGTGGACTCTGTGTTGTCTCTTTGAACATTAGTCGCCATCGTAAATTATTCTCCTCATCATTATATTTGGACAGTCCAAATTATCTCTTTGTTTCACCATTGTATTGCTTCTTAAAGACGATGCTCCTAAAGCCGTAATTTCTAGGCTTCTTGGTTGTTCTTTACTGGTACGTTTCAAATATTTCTTTATTTGAACTATGATTTCTGTGAAATCGACGTAATGAATCTTGTTTTATGAAAAGGTGTAATAATTATGGGTTTTAATTGAGGTTACAATTAGGTTGATCTGTTTGATTTTTGTATTTTGGTTTTCATGGTATAAACTTTCTCTTTTAGCTAAACAAAATAGGTAGTTGTTTTAGTTTGTCTTTGATTTGGCTTAACACTCAGTAGCGAGTTCAAATCTCACACACTTCTAGTTGGAACATTTAAGTTACATATTAAATTTTGTAGATCTAATTATTAAAAAATAAACAAACTTTTTTCCTTATAGTTTTTCCTTTATTGAATTTAATTTCTTTTCTTTTTCTTTGTTCCTTGATTGAATTTATCAAACAATAATTTATGTTGTCATTGATGTTTTTGAAACATTAATTAATGGATGTAAGCACCAATTTTATTGTCATAAAATCATCATTCAATTTAACCTCACTTACACAATCTTTAGATCACCATCACCATCTTTATGTGTCATCTATTTCAAATTTACATTTTGTTTTTGGTATTGAGTGACCTCCAGTGGCAAAGCAAGAAATATTGTTTATGAGGGTCAAAAAAAGAATTTTTTGAGCAAAAATATATTTTTTGGAAGAACTAAAGATACAATACATTTTCAAATTTTATGGGAACAGAAGAAATTTAGTATAACAAAAGAAAAATTTAGAGAAGTCAAATAAAAAACTAAAGACCAAATAAATACATATTCAAAATTTTATGGGGGTAAAAAAAATTAATAGAACAAAAAAAAAGTTCAAGAGGCGTCAAATTAAAAACTAATGACAAAATATAACACATTTGAAAAATTTTATGACCCCGTTTCTCCAATGTGCGATTACCCATAGTGACTTCAGATCATCTAAACAAATATAATGCCAGTTAACTTACAAGCTATACAACAAATTTTAGGTATGAATTAAACTCGAGCTGGACTAAACGCTGCTCATCTATCAATCCAATCACTATTTTTGGGCTAAAAGAACTATGTTTTATATATTTTTCGTTTCAAAATACTTGAATTTAGGACCTTTCAAACTTTTGGCCTTTGAAATCTATATTGACTCTACTCCTTTGATTTAATCACATAGATAACCGTATCAGTCTTTTCTTTTTCTTGAACACCCAATCAAATTTCTCACTTTCCCATCAATTGTGATAAGACTTGCAAGAGATTCTAAGTTAATCATCCAATTCATTTTTTTCTGCCACAAATGTCAACAAATCGGTAGTTAAATAACTAAATTTTACATTAGCCATACTTTGTTATATTTTACAATCTTCTGAAACCATCATTGTTAGCTCTAAATACACATGATTACAGAATAAGTGATCTGACAATTTTTTATCAATAATAAATCTCCACTTGTTGCCAATAGGGGTGGGCAAAATATCCGTAAGATCTAATTCGATCCGATATTTTTGATTCGATCCGAAAATTTTGAATATCCGTAAAATTTTGGAGCAAAACAAATAGCACAATCTAATATCCGTTAAAAACAAAGCAAATATCAAATATTATTTTTCAAAAGACCAGATATCCATTCTGATTTGTATCTCAATAAATATATATTTAAATAATAATTATGTATACATATATAATAATATAAATAGTGTTGTGCATATATATGGTTGGAGATGAATAAAATGTAGCATATACTTAATTTTAATTGTTTTATTTTTTTTCTTATAATGTTATCATTTTTCACCATTTGATATATTATGAGCTTAGTTTTGGAACTAATTTAATTAAATTTTTTAGTTCTTAATAGTTAGTTATTATATATATATATATTTTATTAAGTTAATATTGATAAAATATTTAATTTAGGTATGAAAATTTATATTGACATTGTTTTTAATATATTTTTAATTATTTTTGTGAATATTTAGTATTTTATCTTTGTTAATTGTATAAAAACAGATTGGAGCGGATTATTCGCTGATCTTTGAAAAAAAAAGGATATCCGGGTTTCCGGATATCCGAAAAATTTTGGATCGAAGTAGATCAAAAAATTAGATATCCGGATAAAATAGAGTGGATTTCGGATATTGCAAATTATCAGGATATTTGCTCCATGCCCACCCTTAGTTACCAAATAATCTCCATAAACATTAGACTTGTCTATAACAGAATATGAAAAATACAGATTTTCAAACTTTGTAGAATACAAAAACTATGATAAATTATATTCCCTTTTTTCATTAAAAATGACATTTTTGCAAAAAAATCGTTGTTTCAATTTAATTGATGTTTTAAGATTTCTATGCAAAATTTATTGTGTTTTTAGTATTTTTGACTCTTAAAATTCTGCAAATTAATTTATAATTAATTAGATTTTATTTTGGAATTTGTGAAAACATGTTTTATTCATATCCAATACAAAATTTAATAATTTATTAACCTGTGTGAAAAAGCCTAAAACATCAAATAAAATGAAACAGAAGGAACATATAATATAAATTCCATACACCATACAAAAAACAATAGAATATCTATTGTAAATTTTGTAGAAGATCAAGACTACCGTACCTAAAAAAATATAGAGAAAAGGGCAGAATACATATTTTAAATTTCATATAATGTGTAAATAAATTTTTTATGCGAATAGTTGAATTAACAAAACTCAATTTTATAACGTAAAGTGCTGAGTTACTCTCAGTCTGGTGGTTACGATGATCCAGTTAATGATTCAGGACACCGGGGTTTGATTCCTCCTTACTACACTGGTAGATTTAAAAAGGATATTAGGGTATGAGTTTTAAGCTATGTATCAGAGTTTGTCGATTTAATTGTTTTCAAAAAAAATTCATAACATAAAGTTCACACTTTAAAATTTATTTTTAATTTATTTTACTATATGTAGTGAAAGAAAAAAGTAAATCAAATGATACCAAAATCATTAGTTGAATAATCATTGGCCACAAGACGTTATGAGCTTGAATTTGCAGCAATGATTTCTAATTCTTCTTTAAAATAATTTGTAGAAACGTTTAAAATGCAATTAACTAACAGAAGACGACGGATATGAGTCAGCTTAATTTCCATATAAATTAAACAAACTGTAGCACTCTCCAAGTTCTGCATCTAATCAATTAATCTCACCTAAAGACAATGCAAAATTCTGAAATCTCACCATTGTTGATAGATTCAAACTGTTGGATTGATTGTATAAATCTGTATATTGATTATATGATCAGATTAGGAGCCCAAACAGCAGGGCTTTCAGTTTAACATAAAGGTGTAAAGCTTTGTTTTCGGTAAAGAAAACAGAGAAGAAGATAAGATAAGAACAGATACATATATATATATATATATATATGTAACGGGTTGAATCGGTGGCAGTAACGAACTTCTTCTCTTCAAGACTCTTTTTCTTTTACACAGAAAACATCTATCTCTCTGGATGAAATCAATGAATCACATCTCTGCTTCAACGGTTCTGTGAAGGTGGTGTAACACTTCCAGAACAAAAACATAGTAAAGGCTTCAAGCAACTTCTCTCTCAATCGACACCGGAAAGGGAGGCTTTCTTGCTTGAGTTCAGGCAATTCTCGCTGGCTCTGTTTCATCTTCTTCGTTCTTAAATCTTCTCTATTACTCTTCGTCTTAGTTCGTTCTTCTTCTCAATCGTCTCTGTTTCCAACAATCTCAAGCAAGAAATTCTGACTATGACGAAGAATAGCATTGTACCAGACTTATCCAAACTCCAACCTCTCATGGGATCTAATTACAGAAGATGGTCCGAAGAGTTGCTCTTTTTCTTCCAAGAAACTGGATTAGACTATGTTCTTGTTGAAGATGGAAAAACCATTAGAGAAATTGCTACCTCTGATTCAATTCAGATTCAAGCGTCTCAACAAAAGAATGATTCAACTGTCTTGGTTCAATCTCAATCCACTCAAGAGAAGAAAAATTCATCACATCAAGACCAGGTTCAAGCTGTTAAACTCAAGAGAGACGGAAGCTTTGAAGATCATAATCGAACTTGTAGAGGTCACATCCTCAGACATCTTTCTGAGAAACTGTTTGACATATATGTGAGTTATGAATCAGCAAAAGAGATTTGGATGAATCTCAAGAAAAAATATGGAGGTGAAGATGAAGGAAAGAAGCAGTTCATTACCACACGATGGACTTGCTTCAAGATTCAAGACAACAAACCGATGATGGAATAACTTCACGATTATGAAGCCATAATCTCTAGAATTCAATCTGAAGGGATGACTATTGATGAACAACTTGCTGCTTTGGTGTTAATTGACAAACTGCCGGATTCATGGAGTCAATATCGCTTTAAACTGAAACATGAAAGGAGAAAGATGAGCCTTGATGAACTCATATCAGACATTCTGATTGAAGAAGCTAACAGAATGTACCAAGGTATGAACTCTAATTCCAATTCTTTCAAGTCTGATGCAAACCTTGTGGAAAGTGCTCCAGGTTTTAGGAAAGGAAAAGGAAATTGGACAGAGAAGAACAAATCGAAAGAAGACAAGCTGTCACTGAAAAGAATCAAAGAGTTTAAGAAGAAAGTAAAGTGCTGGAACTGTGGGAAACTAGGCCACTAGAAATTTGAATGCAAACTGCCTTAGAAGCCAAAGACTGAACTTCAAGCTCACTTGACAGAAGATATAGTAGCTGTAGTCACAGAAGTTCATGCTGCAACCAACAAAGTTGAATGGATCATTGACTCAGGATCTACAAGACATATCTGCAACGAAAGATCATTGTTTAAGAAATTAGAGGAGAATGAAAACAACGCGGTATACCTAGGAGATGCAAGGGCTCTGAAGGTCGAAGGGATTGGTGACATTGAGCTCATAATGTCTTCAGGAAGGTCTCTTACTCTGACTAAAACTCTCTTTGTGCCAAACATGCGTATGAACTTAGTTTCTAGTGCTCTCCTGATGAATGATGGTGTAAAACAGACCATAAAAAGTGGAATGATGGTACTGTCTAAGGACGGGAACTACGTAGGGAAAGCATACTGTTGTTGCAATCCCTTTGTATTGGAAACTGGTGAAATGAATAAAGTGATTGATTCTGCTTACTTGGTTTCCAGTTTTGATTTGTGGCATAGTAGACTTGGTCACTTGAATGCTAAATCTGTTAAAAGACTGAAGTAAGCTAATCTGATTCANTTGTTAAAAGACTGAAGTAAGCTAATCTGATTCACTATTCATTTGGATTTCAATTCATCAAAATGTGAAATCTGTGTAGAAGCCAAACATGCTACATTGCCATTCAGGAATGCAATTACTCGTTCCTCAAGTGTCTTAGAATTGATACATACAGATATAGCAGACTTTAAGAACACACCTAGTAGAGGAGGAAAGAATTACTACATCACATTTGTAGATGACTGTTCAAGATATACTCGAGTTTATCTTCTGAAATCTAAGGACGAGGCCTTTGACATCTTTGTTCAATACAAAAATGAAGTGGAAAATCAAAAGAACAGAAAGATAAAGAGACTAAGATCAGATA
>OVAX01001070.1:0-54872 GCA_900406405.1 Lepidium africanum
CAGTCCCTACATTTACGGTTACTTTAGGTAAGAAACACCAAAAACGTGTCTACCTAACACACGGGGACTGTTTTGCGACTGATTTTAGTGACTAATCAGCGACTGATTGGACCGTCCCAGATCAGTCNCAGTCGCTAATTAGCGACTGATCTGTGACTGATACCGTCAGTCGCATATCAGTCACAGATTAGTCGCTAATTAGCGACTGAATTGCGGCTAAATGTTTTAGTCACTAATTAGCGACTGATTTAACACTGATTTTTGTTAGTCGCAAATCAGTCTCAAATTAGCGACTGAATTTTTCAGTCATAAAATTCAGTCGCTAAATGCATGTTTTCTTGTAGTGGCACTAGGTGATCATGTCGGTATACTCTCCATGAAAATAGGGTCCCAAAGAATTTGATGCTGCATAAAATAAAGGCTTTCTTAGCTCCCAAAAAATGCTATCATACGATATCATAGCGTTTTTTAAGTGCTCTATCATTGCCCATCATAATAGGTCAAAGACTTTAGATAGTGGTTTTTGTTGTTGCTATCCAATATTTATATTCTATAGCGCATTTTATTATGTAATTATATTTTTTAAAATTGTGTTTTCTTTTGTTATGAAATAGTGTTATTTACAATTTTTTTTATAGCTATTAGTAATTTTATTATTACATTGTAATTTATTCTACATATATATTTTACCCTAAATTTCAAATAAAAAATAAATGATACACGAATTTTTTGTTGAATGCCACAATTAATATTAAACATACTTCAAGAATCTATAAACATCAATGTACACACAATATTACAACATACTGATCTCAAGTCTAATGTACCAAACAAAAAAGCATCAGTTTACAACATACTACAACACTATTAATGCAACCATACTTCAACCATACTACAACTCAAGTCTCATAGACTAGTACTTTTATCATTAGGCCAAGCCATAGTGGTTCCTACTGCATCAGCTATGACTTCAATTTCAGAGTTTGATTTCTAGACTCGTGCATCATCAACCTTCGAAACCTCGACCCAGACCTTGCTACCATTGGGACCCAAAAGTAAAAAAATGTAGCTTGTCTGTTGGATCAGTTTAATACACTCGACCTAGTGCATCACTTTGTCCAGAGTTATCACAATCTAGTAAAATGCACTACGTTTTCCCGCATTTACTTAAACCAGTACTATTAGTACCACCACTCTAATAGTCCAAGAAACAAACAAGTCCATCAGATCAATTTCATCAAATCAAACATCTACTGACTCACTAACTTAAAACAAGTATCTACTAACCTGACGGGATCTCTTGGGTGATTCATCCATTGTAGGTTCAGTATGTAGTTGTATCTTATCAATAGGCCATGCGATGGTCTCTTTTAGTGCATTACCAATCAATGATACATCAAGCCTAAGTCTCCACAAATAAGCATCAGGTTTCTCCACCAGCTCGACCCTCATAGCTGCAACATTCAGTCCTAGAGGAATGTTGTTGATCAATTCTTTAGGATAAGTCGACAACAGTATACTTACTACCCACTTTCCAATAATCAAAGATTTGAACTCTTCCTACTGACGCATCTGGAGCCTAATTAATTATTCAAATATGAATACAATATATTATTATCCGATCCATATGAATTTAATAGAATTGAATTACATCAGTTATAACTTACCTCTGACCTGACAGTGTTAGGAGGTTGTGAGAAGTTGTTGTCATCGTCCAATATAATCGTAATTGTAGGCCAAGTGATTTTAACACATAGAACTTCAGTTATTGAGAAAATGGTTTGAGTAGGTCTCCATATCGATGCTTCTACGACTACAACATACTTCAAAAGTATAACAACAGCATTAGGGCCTAAACAAATGCGACAAATCTTATATGATGGTTCATTAGAGCAAAACTTTACTTCCCGAACAACAATATCATTATTAGAACACCAATCCAATAGCTGGCACCTAATTCCTCATTTGCTCACATCACTTACCTCTGATTTAGAAACATCATTATTCTATTTTTACATATACAACAATATATAAGTTGCCAACTTTGTCAATATATATATATTTACAGCTAAGCACCATATTTTTGTAAATTACCTTTTGGGCAGCTAAGTCATTGACCACAATTTGCAATTCTTCAAGCTTGATTAGTAATTCCGCTCGAGTAGCTTCAAGCTTCTGCACATTTGAGTCTCTATAGAAGACCACCATGTATGTCATGTCTAGTATCCTTAGCACTAGCTCTACAAAATGCTTCATATGTTACTCCAATGTTTTCAGTCTTCCGCTTTACATCATCTGTGTGGAATTGATGACCATTGATTATGTAACCCTTATATGTTTGAGCAGCATTTCTTGGTCCGAAAGCTAGCCATCTCAATCTAGTAGACTATTCTATTGAATTAGTTGGTATCTAACATGAGCAATAAAATAATTAATTAGCATAAAACTATACACAAAATCTCGAACGAATACAATATATATATATATATATATACCTTTTTTTCTTGATCCGCTAAGAGAACCTTTGTGTATGAAATCTTCACAAGAGTGTTTCATTTCTCGCGCATCTTACATATGTTGCATGTAGTTCTTCCAAGTGTATCTTGTTTCAAGTACAAAATTACTAATCAAGCATATAAGTAATACAAGTATAATTACTGAGTTACAAATAACTTACTCAATATATGGATCCATCACCACTGTATTCATAAGAATATACCTATGAGCTATGTCTCGCTCCTTATCAGTCAAAGTAATCTCCTTACCTTTATGCAGTGGTCGTCTTCAAGGACATGTTGATCTCACTCAATATCCTCATTTCGATTAATAGCTACTTGAATTAGATAGATTTTTGTAAATATCTCCATATATAATACAATGCATTCACCACCCAATTATCCCTCAGCCATACACACTTCTGGCCTTGTAAAGTTTTCAACATACGCATTTAGTGTCTTTATGTACCTGCATATATCAATTACAGAAATTGATAACATGTAATAGCTATAGATACTATTGATGTAACAAAATTACAAATATTACCTCTCAAAAGGATACATCCATCTTAAGTGTACATGGCCACCGAATCATGTTTCTCACGCTAAATGTATTGGAAGATGGAACATGATGTCAAACAGTGACAGCAGGAAGAATCTCTCCAATAGGCACATCGTTTCCACATAGTTTCTCTTGAATAACATGTTGGCACAATCTACTAAATTGATTACACAAACGACTCACTGCAATTTGAGGTCCTCTTGGAAGTAAACCTTTCAAAGCCACATGAAACAAATTTTGCATTAGTACCTTCGAAATTAGGAGGATCAATTGAAACACAGTTTAAGATATTTGCACAATACTCATCAAGGCCTCTGAACTTCAATAGCCTTCAATAGAATTTACACTTTTCTTCTTTAGAAAACCAATGAGCTGCTGGTGGTAAGTATATTTTTTTCCCACATACCTATGAATGCAAGTAGGTTTGAATTCCAATGTCTTCTAAATTTTTCCTTGCTTTCAACACATCCTTTAATTTTCCACAATGCATCATAGTAAATAAAATAGCATCAAAGACGTTCTTTTTAACGTGCATTACATCAATAGTATATCTCACATGCATGTCATGCCACGGAAGGTATAAATATTTATCAGACATATCAAATGTTAGTAATTCATAGTGAAAACATACAGAAAACTGAATGAACAATCTATTAACCTTCTAGTTAGGTAAGTCAAAAAAGATACCCTTTTTTCCACCTCCACAGATCATTGTTTTCTTCATATTCCTCAACTAAAGTCATATCATCATCATATGCATCAATCTTTTTCCTTTTACATTTCTTGTCTAAAGGTCAACCAAAATCATTCCTAAAATCTTTAAGAATCTTAAAAACTTCTGCTCCAGTCTGAATTCTATTTACATTCCCAGACTCAAATGTGTTGTCAAACTAATGTATCTTACGTCTGTTAGGTTGACAAGGTCGAAGCCTCCTCCTATTTCCCATATATACATGCTTTCTATGAAACTTGAGCCACCTATGTGGTGTACCCTTCCCACAAACATTACAGGCTTGTTTCCCCTTTACTTTATATCCAGTTAATGTCCTTATATATAAAGTTCCTAAAGTCTTCGAAAATTTTCTCAGGATTGGGAGGGCCTCCATGTTTTTCAGCATTATAAGCAATCTCATTAAAATATTTCGTGAGAATGTAAGCTACATTGAATCTTTCTATTAGCCGCAATTGGTTCACCATAAAGAAACATCATGCAGATGTTGTCTTTTGTATATGAGATTCTTGTATCAATCAGGTAGTAATTTGTAGAGAGAATGTCAATTGTGACATCTTTTTCTAGTACAAAGCTAAACCTCCTCCACCTCCTTGTCTAGGGGAAACAAAATGGTGATGCTCAAAGTCCAGCCAGTGTAGTAATTTGAGGATTTATGGGTTGAAGTTCCTCGTCTCTGAGAGGAAAATATTATTAGGGAGAATGCTAAAGAGCACTTCCTTAAAATGTCAGATTGTGAGTGGGTTCCTCAGCCCTTGACAGTTCCAGCTCAGGGGATTTTGAAAATCCATTGGCCATCATATTGATCCCCCCACTAGAATAAGCATTTCGTAAACCTCCATGAGTAAATGTTTCTCCTGGCTCCCTTACTAAAGGTTGAGTTTGGTTAGAGGGGAGAATAGGAGATTTGGGTACAATGACTCTAGGATAAGAATGAGATACTCTTGAGGAATACTGGATTTGAAGCACTTTCCTCTTTTTAGCACACGCCTAAGGTAACCTTTGAGCAAGCTTGCATCTACTTTTTCAGTGGAGAATGTCATGGCTTTTTCTTTGTAGGTGCTTTTATTTGGACATACAGGGTCAGCCATTGAAAGGCAAGGTGGTGATTGATTGATAGGCCAAAGCATTTGGGATAAAGGAATTCGCATCTTAGCTTTTGCCATAATTGTTGTTGTTTTCTTGAAAAGTCCATTGTCCTGAGCTCTTTTAACATGTTGTTTTCTTGCAGCACTCTTGCTCGGGTCTATACAGCTTCATATTGGGTCATAAAGTCATTAAATTCTCCCAAAGAAGTATCTAAAGCTTGTTGGGGTATGGTTGATGATGTGGATTTTCTTCTGAATTTCAGGGATCCATTAGGCAGAGATTTGGGTACAAAATATATAGCAACTATTTTGACCTTGAGGTGTTTGAATGTAATGATCATCCCTTGCTAGTGAGTTTTCTTTTTCCTTCCACACTAGTTCTGGCTAAGTCCTAGTAGATACATGAGGCTTGGGTTTGTGGTAAGGATTGTATCTTGATCTGCTATCTAAGTGATGCCTTTAAGATCTATATGGGCTTCTACCATTGTTGATATATTTGTTGATGCACCCCACCTCTTGGTGGTATTCTCTGCGGGGATGGTAGTGAGTTCGAGCCTCATGATTAGAGTTTATGTGTCATTATGAGGAGTGAAATTCTGGGAATCTAGCCTGAGGGTTCCTGAAAATACTCAAAGAAAAAGATAATGTTTTCTTAGATTCAGCATTGCATTCAGTTTGTTCATGGCATAGACTCATGCAGTTGAAACAGTGCTTCTCTAGTTTCTTGTAAACTAGGTGGACTAAGATTTCACCGCCATTTGGGAATTCCACTGTAGCTTTAGTAATGAGAGGAAGAAGACCGTTGATAGTCACTCTCACCTGAGCAGACAATGTAGAGACTTCCACTTTTTCAACTACTCCAATGTCTTGTCCAATGCTTCTGTTTATTGGGTCTGTCCATAGGTGAAGAGGTAAACCTTGTACTTAACCCATAAAGGGATCTTTGAGGGGAAAGTTTTAGAGATTGTAGGTTCCCATCTTTCAATAATAACCATCCATTTAGCAAAATTAGAACAGATCTTGACCAAGGTCCGCATCCATAGTTCTCCTGGAGGTTTTCCAGAGTTCTGATGAATGGAATAAGAGACCACTCTCTCTTTGCTTAGGGTTTGTGAGCCTACCAATCAAGGTGAGAAATTGTGCTTTTGTATTAGGGAAGCACATTGTTCGGTTCTTGAAACTTGATTATTCCAAATCTAGCTTGTTCCATGTTTGAGACTTTTTCTTCCCTTAGGTTATTAATGTTTAGCGAGTAGTCATGATTCTGCAAAAAAGAAAGATACAACCAACAGGTCGCAAGTTAATTTCAGGATCTTCTCACAAGGAGAGAATTTTGTAAAACACACAACAAAAACTGAGATTCCAAGGTGTAAAGGTCTTGCTCCTAGGCTTGAGATTTGTTGTTATCCTTGAGTGAAGAATCAAAAGCACCAGCAATTTGGACGAGATGAGACACCATTTCGGTTGAGAGATTTAAGAAAGGAGAAAGTAGGGAGGGGAAAAAGTCCCTGAGGCCTCAGCCTCAACCTCGCTGATGAAGTTCAAAACCCTCAAACTTTACCCAAGATATAATGAAACTAAGTAGGTAGGGAGAACTGTTCAAATAAAAAAAAATGTGGTTTCATACTTTTTAAGGTCAAAGCCGAGAAAGTTTAAACTGCCCAAGGGAGCATGAGAGAAAACTCTAAGACCATCTCTATCAAGAGTTTTTTGGTGGGTTTTTCACTAATAAAATAATAAAAAATAATATCAAATGACTAAAATATTAATATATGTGAAAAACTTAGTGAGGATCGATCCTCATTTGAGAAACTATGAGTTTTTGGTGAGAAACTCTAAAATTAGATACATGTTTCTATTTGATTGGTTGAATATATTTCTTCGATAATTTAGATAACCCCTAGTTTATATAGTTAAACTAGTTTATAAGATATGATTTTGATATTAAAATTTTTTTTTCTGCCATCTGAAAAAACTTTATTGAGTATATGCCCAATGAGCTATGGTTTTAACACAAAACAAACAAAGATAAACATGAGTTTTGTCTTTGATTGCATAGTTTACAAGTCTCCAACGACATGGCTATATTTTAAGGATTCTGGCATGTAACTTTCATCGAGACTGGCCGGAAAAGACAGGCTGATGTATTAGAGGTAGTGAGTCTCGGTTATGACCAACAGAACCACCAGCTAAACCGCTTCATTTATAGATCTTATTAGGCTTCCTTTACTGCCGGTCATTGCTTTCATGAAGCACCAATGCCGTCGAGGTCCTATATGAAACCCACCAGAGATGTTTAATTTCAACGCTTAAACCGCCGATGAGAGAGATAAAAGGTGTAGCTATACACATCGGGAAAAAACAAGACCGAGATCTATATGTAGATTTATCGGATAAATCCGATTTTATTGAAAACACAAGATACAAAGTAGAAAAAAAAATTGACTCAAAACAAACCTAGAATCTAATCCGGACAAATCTAGAACTTAGATCCGAAAATTAGTTTGGAAAGGATAAAAACATCAAAACCAACAGAACAACAAACCTTGCTACCGGAGATTGCTCATACTGATGGAATCGACAAATGTCCGATCAATAGCCAAATTGCTCATACTGGAACTGGAGAGATTTGAACAAATCTGATTAACTAAATCAATTTGCAAATTCATAATTTAACAACAAATCTGATTAACTAAATCAATTTGCAAATTTTTATGAGATCTAAAATATCAAAAAATAGAATAAAAATAATTGATGACAGAAAAATGATTTTAGTGAAGTGGTTAAATGTTTATCTTTACAATTTTGCAATTCAAAATTCAGTTCCAAAAAACCAAATTTCCTTACATGACATTGTTTAGTGTTTAGAAGGGTTGGTGCTATGGATCGAATAGATGCAATTGCTTGTTTGGAGAAAAAAAAAAAAAAAAATTGGCCCCAACTACAATCGAAATGAAATTGGATAAAGGTGAGGCGAACGGATTTTGGTACGACTATGGTGCAAGCATTCATAAGTTATGCTTGAAAAGAAAAAATCAAATGCTATATTAAATTTGTTTAACTTTCGATACTAAAAAGTGCTGCATCTCTACACAACAAAAGTGGGATCATGCCTTCATAATAAAGTAATTACTCCTAAACTTGCATGTCGCGATACATAAAATTAAACTTTACTTAAATTATACATACCCCGTTGATGTATTACTTAAACCTGCATAAAGTGGAATGGAATCTCTTTCTAACTATTTTTTCTAGATATTCATGTAATTTATATTTTGTGAGAAATGCCCAAAAAAAAAATTTTTTGTCAACAATTGAATGGACAAAATCTAATCTATAGTCCTAATTAGAGATCACTTCTAAAATCGTTTTTCAATCTATTATTTGTAGTTAGTAATAATTGAAGTAATGTATACTAATTATAAGTAATTGTAATCTATTTGTTTTAGTTTTTATCTCTCATTGGCTGGTACTTCTTACTTTCATTGGCTTAATTAATTTAGAATCTTCAATTATTCTCACTTACATTGTGAAAGTTTCAACCTAGTCAACATTTTTGAAAAAATAATCGATCAATAAAACAGTTGAAGCTGCATACACTAAATCTGTAAGTTGTAATGATTAGGATGATAATTTGACTTGGAATTAGAAGAAATTTTTAAAAAAATGATATTATATCATAAAGTGTAATGTTGGCTTTTTATGTATAAAGTTATTAATATTTTGTTAAGTGTAGATGCTCTCCGAAAAGATTATGCATCCATACTCTTCCATAGAATTAGGAACTCTTTATTTAAAAGATTAAAAGATTTCAACTTGATGATAAAATAACCCAACACAACTATCTATATAAACCATACAATCACAATCGAATCACACCATCATTCAAACAATCAAAAAAACATTACATCTTTCAAGCACACAAAAACTGAAAACAAGACTTACCTCTCCTTTTTAATCTTCTTTGTTAGTTTGGCAATGGGTCTAGCCAAACAAACAAGTGTTCTATTATTGGGATGCATACTTCTGGCATCATTACTTGTATCAATTATGGCTGATACACCACCGGGAATAGCTAAGAACCCAAGTCATGCAACATGTAAAATCAAGAAATACAAACATTGCTACAACTTGGAACATGTTTGTCCCAAATTCTGCCCTGATTCTTGTCATGTGGAATGTGCTTCTTGCAAGCCAATATGTGGCCCTGCTTCCCCCGGTGGTGATGATGGTGGTGGTGATGGTGGAGATGGTGGTGATGGCGGTGAAGGTGGTGATAATAATGGTGGTGGTAATGCTGGTGATGGCGGTGATGGTGGTGATGGCGGTGATGGTGGTGATGGTCATGGTAATGATGATCATGGTGGTGGTAACAGTGGTGGTGATGGTGGCGATGGTGGTGATGGTGGCGATGGTGGTGATGGTGGTAATAGTGGTGGTAATAGTGGTGGTAATAGTGGCGGTGATGGTGGTGACGGTGGTGATGGTGGTGACGGTGGTGATGGTGGTGACGGTGGTAATGATCATGGTGGTAATAATGGTGATGGTGGTGATGGTGGTGATGGTGGTAATGATGGTGATGGTGGTGATAATGGTAATGATGGTGGTAACAGTGGTGGTGATGGTGGTGATGGCGGTGATGGTGGTGATGGCGGTGATGGTGGTGATAATGGTGGATACACTTCTCCAGCTCCTGTTCTACCAGTTTCACCAGCACCTCCTACGCCTTCTGTGCCAAGCCCAACTCCACCAGTTTCCCCACCACCCACAACTCCTACATCGTCAGTCCCAAGTCCAACTCCACCTGTTTCACCACCACCTCCCACTCCTGATGTTCCTCCCACTCCTACACCTTCCGTCCCAACTCCTCCTACCCCTTATGTTCCTCCATCTTCTCCTACTCCAACTCCACCATCAGGTGGCGACGCCGGAGCAGGAGTTTCAAGAGCCAGATGTAAGAGGAAGAGCTCTCCTTGTTACGGAATTGAATACAATTGTCCTGCCAATTGTCCCCATTCTTGTCAAGTTGATTGCGTCACTTGCAAGCCTCTTTGCAGTATGTTTCTTCTCCATCCAACAACTACTCTTTAATTTGTTTTATTATTCAACTACTTAAATCATGATACATATATAATGCAGATTGCGACAAGCCAGGATCTGTTTGCCAAGACCCACGTTTTATCGGAGGAGATGGTCTCACTTTTTACTTCCATGGCAAGAAAGACTCCAATTTCTGCCTTCTCTCTGATCCTAACCTTCACATCAACGCACATTTCATCGGTAAACGCAGCGCTAGTATGTCACGTGACTTCACATGGGTCCAATCCATTGCCATGCTCTTCGGCACTCACCGTTTATACGTCGGAGCACTCAAGACTGCCACGTGGGACGACTCTGTTGACCGCATTTCCGTCTCTTTTGACGGATATGTTATTTCACTTCCACAACTAGACGGTGCCTCGTGGACTTCTTCCCCTGGAATATACCCTCAAGTCTCGATTAAACGAGTCAATGCTGACACTAACAACGTTGAGGTATGCGCTAAGAAAATAATCACTCTAATCACAAATTCATTCAACTAACGAGGACTGTCTATTTTCTAAACTTAATGAATAATAGAGTCAATTAAATATGATATTTAGGTTGAGGTCGTTGGCTTACTTAAGATAACAGCAAGAGTAGTACCAATAACAATGGAAGATTCAAGAATCCATGGATATGACGTGAAGGAAGACGACTGCCTAGCTCATCTCGACCTTGGCTTCAAATTCCAAGATCTTAGCGACAATGTCGATGGTGTTTTGGGACAGACTTACAGGTCTAACTACGTTAGCCGAGTTAAGATTGGAGTTCACATGCCTGTGATGGGTGGTGACAAAGAATTTCAGACCACCGGACTTTTTGCACCTGACTGTCAAGCCGCAAGGTTCACCGGTAAGGGAGACAGTGACGGTGGCCGGAGCAAATTGGAACTCCCTGAGATGAGTTGTGCCAGTGGCGTAACTGGCAAGGGAGTTGTCTGCAAAAGATAGACATTCCTGATCGTATTACTACTATACAATTTGGTAACTACAATTATATAACCCAATAAAATGTGTAACACGATTTTTTTTCCTATAACAATATTAGTAATATTATTGAGAAAGGAAACATGTTATGACATAAATGTAAAACTATGTCTTTTTTTGTTAAAGATGTAAAATTATGTTTCTGGAATCTATATACTGAAATAAAAATTTATTTTAATATTCTTCTTGTTTGCTAAACGAAATTTACTATGTAACGAGTTAACGCATCAAAGCAGGTATCTCCCTACAGCGTATCTCTAGCTGAGAAATATTTGTATAGTTTGATAAAGTAAATGCAAAAAATATAAAATTGAAATAAAGTCTATGGAAACCATATATAATAAATCAATAGTAAAAACTTCCAATTAGCTAGGTTATACATTAGCATATTATTTTTAGTAAATATATTTACTGTTTCTTATAAAACATATACACACAACAATATTATATAGTAAACCAAAACTACTTTTAACATCATTTGATATGTATTTTGTTTTAAAGATTTTCTTTTAGTTGGTAATTGTTCCCCCTTAAGTAAGAATTTGTTTTTTGTTGTTACAAAACAAAAGTAGCATGTGGATAAGTTATACACTTTAGAATGAATGAAGTGATTCTTCCATAAAGATGGAGGATACGTAAATATGAATATACTCAGCCTCTGCCTCTTACAACGGAAGCATAATCACACTTCGTATAAAAGGTTTAGGAAGCGCAACATGTACGTTGATATATACCTTTATTTTTCTTTAACTCAAAACATTTGATGATTTATTCATATTAAGGATTTGAAAATATAATTATAAACGAAAGTGTGGGCTTTTTAATGATTTGACCAAAATTGAGAGGCTTTTTCGGTCGATAATATGAACAGGGCAATGATTGGGAAAAAATGGGGTTCGAGGGACGTCGAGGAAAGGAATTTGACCCTCTTCCTCAGGTTTTGCGTGGCCTAACTTGGTCGTGACTCGTGAGGAGAAGAAAGTAAATATGTACTTTCAGTAAAGGAGAATAGAGAAGAAATTAGTTAAGAATTTTGTTAAGAAACGTTAATCTTCTTGATTGAATTAACAGAAACAGAGTTTGATGCTTTAAGTAGCATCTCTCAATTACATAACCGGGATTGAACCGAAATGAAATAAAACATTAGTTTAATGAAAACCGGATATAAACATTCATATTCCCCCTCAAGATGAGCCGAATATGGAAAGTAAGCTCATCTTGCCAATAAAAGCTGAGAAAAGGGTCGGATAGAGTGGCTTGGTTAATACATTTGCAAGTTGATTATGAGTCCGAACATATATAGTTTTGAGTAAGCTACTTGTAATGTAGTCACGAGTGGTATGACAATCATTCTCAATATGTTTTGTCCGCTCGTGAAAGACCTGATTATTGGCAATGTGAATGGCAGGTGTGGAGTTAAAAAACAGAGGAACAGGTCCAAGATGAGGTACCTACAATTAATCTAAAAAATTTTGGAAGCCAAGAGATCTCACAGCTAGCAAGGGCCATTGCATGGTATTCAGACTCTACAGAAAAACAAGATACAACGTCTTGTTTCTTAGATTTCCAAGAGATTAAGGAGTCACCAAGAAACATACAATAATCGGTGGTGGAGCGTCTCGTATCTGAACATGAAGACCAATCAGCATCTATAATTGCTTTGAGTTGTAAGTCTGAAGTTGAGGAGTAGAGCAATCCCAAACCAATAGATCCCTTGAGATAGTTAAGAACTTTATGAGCAGCATTGAAGTGAGATTTTTTCGGGGATGATGAAAACTGACACAAACGATTCACAGCATATGTGATACCAGGACGGCTGATGGTTAGATACATTAGCTTTCCAATCAGGCAACGATTAACTTTAGGATGTCTAAGAGCAGGCTCATCATTATGAAGGCTTAATTTGATGCTTGGTTCCATGGGAATAGATGATTGTTTACATCCAAGGAGTCATGTTTCCTCTAGAAGCTCCAAAGTATACTTCCTTTGACATATAAAGGTACCTTTTGCTGAGCGAGCTATCTCCAGTCCCAAAAAATACTTCAATGGACCAAGGTCTCGAAGTTTGAAGACATTCGACAAGTCAGTAACAAGTTAAGTAACAACAGCCTCACTAGTACTTGCAATGACAATGTCATCAAGATAAACCAATAAGGCAACATAGCCATTTGCATTGTTTCGAATGAAAAGAGCATGATCTGATTATAAATTATGGAATCCAAGACCTTGTAATGTGGAATTGAACTTTAAGAACCATTGCCTAGTAGCCTGCTTAAATCCATAAAGAGATTTTCTGCAATTTAAGTACTGCATTGGCTGGCAAAGATTTCCTGTTTCTTGATGCATATCCTGGAGGCAAACTCATATAATTTTCCTTGTCGAAATCACCATTGGAAAGGCGTTGGAAGATATCAAGTTGTCACAAAAACCAATTCTTTGCTACAGCAACTGCAAGCAATGTCTTGACAGTAGCCATTTTGCCACAGGGGAAAACGTGTCAACAAAGTCTATACCTTCCTGCTGTGTATATCCCTTTTCCACTAATCGTGCTTTATACTTTTCCAAGGTGCCATCTGCGTTAAGTTTCACTTTATACACCCATTTACATCCAATAGGAACCTTACCATCAGGAAAAGAACAAACAGCCCAAGTGTTAGTGTCTTCCAATGCTTCGATTTCCAAATCCATAGCATCAAGCCATTCTTTAAGCTTCTTAGCTTGAGTGAAACAACTAGGTTCTAAGTACTGATCAATAGCACAAATATAACCTTGAAGACCATGGGATAACTGAGTAAGATTCACAAAGGCAGAAATTGGATATCGAATGTCTAACATAGTATCACAATAGTAGTCATTTAAGTAGGCTGGTTGTTTGCTTTGTCTCTTGCTTGGAGTTATTGTAGATCTGACTATAGGATCGTGTATATCGTGATCAAGAGTAATAGAATCATCTGTTTGTTGATTACATACAACAAGATCAGGTACAGTAACAGGCTCTGCTGTTTGTTGGGGAATAATAAAATCAGAATCCATAGAATCTGAAGTAGATGCAATTTGATCATCGTTCATAGGTTCTGAAGTTAATACAAGAACATCCTCAGTTATCTGAATTAGATGTTCAAAGACATCAGAACAAGGAGTTCCATCAGCAAAGGGAAACAAATGTTCAAAGAAAACAACATTACGAGAGATAGAGATTTGGTGTCTCTAAGTCAAGTAATTTGTATCATTTATAGCCTGTTGGATATCCCAAGAAGACACAAGCACGAGAACTAGGCTGAAACTTATGATGTTGATGTGGAGATGTAGACTTATAACATAGACAACCAAAGGCACGTAACAGGGAGTAATCTGGAGGCTTTAAATTAAGTAGTCTAAATGGAGAATTATTCAACAAAAGAGGGGATGGCAATCTGTTAATCAGAAAAACAGCAGAAATAACACAATCTGACTAGTGTTTTATAGGTACATGAGACTGAAACATCAATGAATGAGCCACATTAGGAATGTGTTGATGTTTCCCCTCAACCACCAAGTTTTGCTGAGGTGTCTTAGGACAAGAGTGATACGAAATGATGTCTTTATCTTTGAACAAAGACGTGAATTATAACTCGGGCACATTGTCTGACCTTACTACTTTAACTTTAATTGAATATTGAGTCTCAACCATCTTCAAAAACTCTAGAAAAACATGAAGAACTTCATCTTTAGTTCTCAGCATATAAACCCCTGTAGCTCGAGTGTTGTCATCCATGATGGTAAGAAAATATCTATATCCATCATGAGATTGAACGGAAAAAGGTCCCCATGTGTCTATATGAATCAAATCAAAAGAATAATGACATAATATTGTTTGATATTAATAGGAGACCAATCTGTTTGGCAAGCTGACAAGTATCACAATGAAACAAATCATCTTTATTTCTTTCTTTAATCCAAGTACATTATTTAGTACATCAATTGTAGTATAAGACGAATGACCTAGGCGACTATGCCAACAAAGAAGGATCAACTACAACAGAAGAACCGAATAAATGACTATAAGGTGGAGAAGACAAACGTGTAGCATCATCCAAAATGTACAGTCCTCTGATTTGTTTACCTTGTCTAATCATCCACTCCTTGGTATGATCCTGAATCACACAAGTATCTGCATCAAAGTACATTATGGATCCTAAATCCTTTGTTAATTGACTCACCCTAAGGAGATTGATCCTGAAACTGGGTATGAACAAAACATTATCAATGGTAATATTGTCATTCAATGTTACACTACCAACTCTATCAATCTCTATGGTAAGACCGTGGGAAGAGTAACAGTAGAACTTAATCAAACAAGATAGTAGTAAAAATACTCTTATCATAAGAAACATGATGAGTAGCAAATAATCTATTATATATCCATGTTTGAGAGTTTAAGACATTCTTAGAAGATGTCATTATCCCAATAAAACAGAGAGTTGGCAGAGAGAAAGAACTACCAGATGGAGCATTAGCTGATTTTGAACCAACAAACACAGATTGAGAACCATTAGATGAGTGAAGATGAGTACTGAAGTAAGCTATCATGTCATGAATATAATTATTGGATAAACCTGCAACCATATCAAATATTCCACTATATCCAATGACATTTGTCTTTCTTGCAGAGCAATATTAGCAAGTGCATATAAGTTATCCTGAGTATCAGTTGTCTTATGTTTGTGCCTGTAACCCAGTGGATATCCGTGAAGTTTATAGCACTTGTCCACAATATGTCCAACATAACTACAGTGAGAGCATTGAGGCTTCGAGTTCTGTTTTGAGTTGTTCCTATAAGAAGATTGACTTGCATTGACTAAAATCTAATCAAAAAGATCAATGGAAACATGAAAAGCTGATGCATTGGTAGAATGAGCAAAATCAATGTTCCTTTGATTGTGATCTTGATCAAGGAGGTGATAAATCTTAGCAAGATTAGATGAAGTATTCTTCATGATTATCTGACTTCATATGTTGGCATAACTATCATTCAATCCAGCGAGAAACTTGATAATTTTGGCATGTTCTCCTTTGTGTAGAAAAGATCTACAACACTTGCAAGAACTACAATTATCCAGACAATCTGCTCCATCAAGATCATTCCAAAAAGTCTTCAAGGTAGTATGATATTCTGATAGATTCATGGATCCTTGCTGAAGTGACCACACTTGTTGAGATAACTGGTAAGATCGAGGAAGATTTGTGATGTTGTAACGGATTGTAAAATCTTTCCAAACCTCATAAGTATCAGGAAAACGAAGAATGCTCTTATAAATCTATTTTGAAATCGAGTTTAACAACCAAGACTTGACCATACTGTTGCAGCGAGACTAAAATCTAAAGCTCAGATCATTTCAAGAGGACAATTCAATGTTCCATTAAAAAAAGGCAATTTGTTCTTCGCATCAAGAGCTACAATCATAGCAATTTGCCAAGAAGAGAAGTTCATTCCATCTAAAACTTCAGATTTACATTACCAGGATTATCGCTGTTGGACAAAGCGTACGGAGAATATCTATCAGTGTAATATATCTTCAGAAATGGAGCGTGAGATGTGGTCATCGTAGGAGTATCATCACGAGAAACTCTTTCATCAACTGGAGACTTCGATCTTGCCGTGTGACGCCGCGATTTCGACCGCAAACCATCGCAATCACTGGAAATCAAGATGAAGCTAAGAATAAGTCTTTCAAGTCGAAAAACAAACACGATAATAGTGAAATTCGAGGGAGAAAAACAAAGATTTAGCCGCGGAATATGAGCAATAGCTCTGATACCATTTCAGTAAAGGAGAATCGAGAAGAAATTTGTTAAGAAATCTTCTTGATTGAATTAACAGAAACAGAGTTTTCTCTCAATTACATAACCAGGATTGAACCGGAATGAAATAAAACATTGTTTTAATGAAATCGAATATAAACATTCATATGTACATTTAGATAAATATTCGACCAAATCAAATGCTAAGAAAGAAGTGAATTTTGAAGTATATATGCACATAAGAATCACGTTGGCCAATTACATATAATTGTCTCCCAAGATTAACAGTCGTCTTGTGATCTTCTTTTTTTTTGGTAACATCGCCTTTTGATCTTTATTGGACATGTATATGTAATACGAAAAATCTAAGAGACATGAACGATGAAAACAAAATCTTTATGATCTTCATGAGAGAACCTTTCAAACTGCGTAGCCAATATTAGTTCTTATAATGGATTTAGTCTCTTTGTTATGCTCAAACTTGAAAGTATATTCAATGTCCTTGTAATCTTTGTAGATTTAGGTATTGAAAGTGTTTACTTTATTAATCACACAATGTTAAGTATTTAAACAAATTTTAGAAACCCCAAATTAGGTTTAATCTCCGAGAATCGTATAGATTCCATATCCTAGCAAACTCTATCAGAATATAGCAACTCTATCTCAAATAGTCTCCCTCACGTTGGAGTGTGTATATCAATAACACCCAACTTCGACATTAGATTCTAAAACTGATCTCGACCCAAGGCTTTAGTCATGATGTTCGCGAGTTGCTCATTAGTTCGAACATGTTGTATTGAAAGAATCCCATCTCGAACAGTATCACACACCGCATGACAATCATTCTTAATGTGCTTTATGCGTTCATGGAAATAGGATTAGTAGCAATGTGTATAGCAGCCTTGCTATCACAAAACAAACGTACCAGCGCAGATTGTTCAATACCTAAGTCTTCAAGTAACTTCCAAAACCACTTGATCTCACGTAGAGCCAACGCCATGGCTCTATATTTAGCTTCAGCCAAGGAGTGTGAATTTGTATCTAGTTTCTTTGTCTTCCACAAAACCGACGAGCCACCAAGCAATACCACATAAGCACTTAGTGATCGTCTTGTTAATGGACATGTAGCCCACTCATAGTCAGGGTAAACTGTGAGCGTAAGATCGAAATCAAACTTAAGCAAAATGTTTTTTCGCGGAGAACTCTTCAAATATCGAACAAAACATAGAGCCGCATTCCAGTGTGCTTCATGAGGCACTTGCATAAACTGTGAGAGAACATGGACCGAGTAACAAAGTTCTAGTCGTGTATGTGTCAAGTAGATCAGCCTGCCGACGACACGCTTGTACTTGCTCGGATCATCTAGTAAAGGTCCATCATCGAGAGCTAGTTTATGGTTTTGTTCAAGAGGCGTTGTAACAATTCGTGATCCCAAGTTACCACTATCGGATATAATATCCAAAGTATATTTGCGTTGGGACAAAACTATTCCCTCAGCTCCACAACTCACCTCAATGCCCAGAAAATATTTCAATTTCTCCAACTCATTCATTGAGAAACATTTACTCAAGTAATCCTTGAATTTTTGCACCATGTACTCATCGCTACCGCAAATCAAAAGATCATCAACGTACACCAACACACGAGAGGAAACAATAGTCATCATAAGATTTTACAAATCCAAAATTGAGTAGTGCATCTGAGAGTTTCTGAACCAACAACGAGATGCCTGTTTGAGACCGTACAAAAACTTACGAAGACGAAAAACCATATTTGGGTGTGTATGGCGAAAACAAGGAGGCAGCTTCATGTATACTTCTACCTCAAGATCCCCATGAAGAAAAGCGTTGTTTACATCCATGATAAACTTCCCATTTTCGAGTGGCAACTAAACGAATAAGAAAACGAATTGTAGTCATTTTAACGACTGGTGCAAATGTCTCCGAGTAATTCTCTCCTTCAATCTGATTATTTCCAAGAACAACCAAATATATCTTATAACGTTTAATTGTGCCATCCAAGTTATACTTTGTTTTGTACACCCATTGAAAACCCAACGCTATTCGCCCTGGCGGAAGATCCACTAAATGCCATGTTCGTTGAATTACTAAAGCACCAACTTCTTTGGTCATTGCCTCATTCCAAACTTTTATTCGCACTGCCTCACCAAAATATTTTGGTTCGTTAGCTGCGGTAATGGCAGCTAAGAATATCTATGACTTGGTGAAAACTAGCCATCAAAAATAAATTCCGTTAGAGGATAGAGAATAGTACCTGAGATCGTAGAAGATGCAGGATCGGAGGGTAAGAGAGCATGATGGGTAGTAGATTCGCAAGCAGCATTGTAATGCACATAATCCTGTAGACAAAGTAAAGGTTTAGATGCACGATGAACCGGTTCTGTTAGTACCTTTGGTTCATACGTAGGTATCACAGTTGTCTCCAGAACAACTGTTGTTGGTTCCGATGTTGGTACAATTGGCAACGGAGCAAAAGCAGTTGGCAACAGAGCAACTGTTGTTGGTTCTGGTTCAAGCGGTAATTGAGGAACAATTCTCAACTCGTCTTGCTCACTTGGTGAACAACATTATCATGACTATTGAGAATATGTTACCTTATCAACATTACTCTCCGTCTTGCTCACACGGATTTGAAAAATATAAGTGATAATGGTTGACTAAAAAAAAGTGTTTTATAATGTTAATCAATCAGAGATGATGGAGTCAATTCATTGTGTTCCAATATTAACAGTCGGCTTCTGATCTTTATTGTCCAACGTAAAATCTAACAGAACATAAACCAAGACCAATTGATAATCTATGAAGTGTTTTATAATTCCAAATACTTAAGTCGGAACATAAAAACGTAAGCAACCAACGTATAATTTTGTGCAGTGATCCACTAAGAAAGAACAAACGTCATACGGTAAAACCAAGAAGACCTTAGAATTTCAACAACACGAAACCACAACACAATGAATTGACTCCATCATCTCTGATTGATTAACATTCCCTGTCTTTATGTACACATCTTCCTGCTTGTTATCACAATTCTTTAATCACTTTCGTAATCGTCTTCATCTCCAAACGAGAACACAGATGCATCAGCTGCCATAACCTTGAACTCACTCTCTGAACTTGAAGTAGCATTGACCCCAGACCCTGTGGGTTTCTCTGTCGCTTCAGCCTTGCTAATAGTTCCTTGCGTCGGCGGTGATGATCCCTTGTTTCCAGAAATAGACACTTTCTCTGTCGCTTGAATCAGACCAGAAGTTTCATCTGCGCTCTTTTTGGCTTCTGTGGGTTTAGAAGAAGCCGAGGAAGTGGTTTTGGTTGAGTCTGCTTCGTTATCAGAGAACACATCGTCCTTATCAGTGTTATCTGCCTCTTTGTTGGGTCCTGGAACTGATGCAGAGCCCTCTACAGGGGAAGAATTAGCTGCTGAAGTTTCTTCAGGTGTCTTAGATGCTGTTTCAGGACTAGGGTTCGTAGGTATTGTTGCATTTAAATCAGCAAGAACAACTTCAACCATGAATCCAGGTGATGGTAGCTTCCTCTGCATTATAACAAAGGCCAAACACAAAACATATATTATTCCAACTCATAGGATTGATGGAGAAGGTGCCCAACCTCAACTTCACACACAAAAAGCATTATGTATTTACCTTCTCAAACCCATCAAGCTCACTGGTTTTTAGGATCACTCTATTTTCCATCATAGTTGTGTTTAACCAACTGTTAAAAAGAATACAGAAAAGAATCGTGAGAGATGTAAACATGAAAAGTTATATAGGTAGTTGAATAAAATACAAGTTACTAGCTTCCTAACCAGTAAAAATCTCCTTGACGGTCATGAAAATGGATTTTGAAGTCTCCAGCCAGTTCTGTTAGACCAGGCTCTCCAGGTAGGGCAAAGACCATAACCCCTTTTTTTGGTGCAGTGAACCAATAGTCTTCAGGCTGCAAAAGCAAGAAAGTTCCACTAAATCGTACAATGCAAATACAAAAAGGTTTATAAAAAAAACTCGACAGCAATAAAGTAATGACAGTGGCCTACCGCCAGATCCTTGGTCCGAGGATGCTTTTTCGTGGTAAAGAGAACACCTGCATATATGTTACAAGAAGATTTTAGCGTTACATGATACTGGCTTCATATGTTTTCATAAAGGATGGATCGACCAACTCACCATTGTGATCTGAAATAGTGATGGATGGCCTGATCCAATAGGGACACCTATGGAGCCGAAATCCCCTAAGCATACACCTAAAAAAAGGAAGTCAATAAACAAATTGTACGGTATATTAAGGTATATGATCAAGATATCAAGATGCTTACCTACGGCCTTGTTGGTTTTCCCCATTGAAGTAGGTTAAAATTCTCTCAAAGTATTTCACATATCTCTACACAATAAATTATTAACTGAGTCAGTAGTTAACAAAAGAGCAAAGAAGGTTTTTTTAGCAGTTTAATTATATAAATTTGCAGAACTAGGCTTACAATTTGGCTGGGTAGCACAAGTCCTTTTCCATCCACACAACGTTTCTGGTTGTAGAAGTCCATGCACTCTTCAGCAGTCGGAAAGAACTAAACAAGAAAACATGATTAGTTCCGCGTGATGGCTGTTTCTTACAACACTACCAGAAATTTCTTACCTTAAGATACAAAAGAAGACTACATATCATAAGCCCTGTCCTTGCCATTCCAGCTTTACAGTGAACAACCACAACATTCTCTATATCCTCCTTCAACCACGAATATGCACTTTGGCAAAATGAGGTAATTAAATGGATTGGAGGGCAATTATGATCATCAAATGGGAAACTGGCCACCTGGAGGCAAAACAAACAGCACCAAAATAGGAAGATTTATAAGGACATTATAAGTGGACAAAAGAGGGAGGGGGTTATGTGAACATAATAGTTATTACCCTACAAATAGAAACTATGTCATCAAAAGAAGTGGCTAAATTATTATTTGCAACAGAAAACTGAGCCACTCATTTGCAGAAGGTTTTTATATAGTAATGCCCAGAAACTAAAGCAACAATTGAGCAAATTATCACAACCTTGTACACATGCAACAACATAACGCACCTTTTTGATGGGTACTGTTTCATACATAATTCGGAGCTAAAGGAACTTAGACTGGGAGATCTATGGAGCAAGTTTCCTTAATATTTTACTTCAGTATTATAGTAAAATCATCTGTCGGGCAAATACAAGGAGGAAACAGAGAAAAGAAGAATAGAGCATACCTTTCCTTCAAATAGTGATACATCATATAACCTCTCTGAACAAAGATTGTAAACCTTGTATTTTCCCTACCAAAGAAAAAATAACAATCATATGTATAGCAGAAGAGAAGAGCAGAATCTAACTTATAAAGGTTGTAGCTAACAACAAAAGTCAATTTTCAAATGTAAGATGGTAAGATGACATTGTAACACCTTTAATATAATTAGACTCATTAGGTATTGTTTTCACATATGAACATTAATTAGCCACTTAAAATGTCTGATATCCGTGAGATCCAACTAATATCACAAAAACCAAGAAACTCAACATCATTTTACCCAGCCTAATATGTTACAAACTTCTCTATATTTAAGTAGAATCTACCACTTGGGAATATGTAATTATGCAGATATTCTTGTGATTAAGAAAAATCATCAAGTAGTTATAACGTAAGGTGAACCAGTCTTTAAGTTAAGAATTTATTTTAAATGATACAAAAGAGAGCAATAGCTAGATCAACAATAAGACCGCAAAATTGCATCACTTGGCAAAGGTAAGGGATTGTTCGTTTTGCTAAGACATTAGTAGTAGTACCTTGTGTTGAGTTTCAAGAAAGTTGATAACTTCTTCCATTTGGTTACGGTAGAAACCCTACATTGATGTATTCAACATATGTTAGTCAGATTAACTTACAACAAATCTGACAGCATAAACTAAAACTAGAATAGAGCAATTCTAAAGTAGACAACGACAAGCATACTTATTAACTCACCTCGACATATCCAAAAAATCCAGAGCTCATATCACCAGCAGGAAACCCCATTGCAATAATGTTTTCTGTTATGTACGTCAGATCCAAATCAAATCCTCCTTCCTGAACACAAGGCGAGTAAAAGTAACACATGATTACAAATGAGAAAACAAGCTAGCATGGAAGTCACTATGTAGCAAAATAAATGACACAAACTCTAGTTAACTTAATTGCACCTGATATCTTCTTTTGTTTTGGGATACAGCATGTCGAGCCTTGACCTGTACAGCCTTGACAGCATTCTTTGATGTATCTACCAAACCTTTTGTAATCGTCCCAAGGAAACTGGATTCTGTAGCAGCTGAAGTCCCCTCAGTGGTCTCATTTGATTGAGGCGATTTGGGGGATAAACGAAGCCCTAACCCACTTGTGAATTTTGAAAAGGCAGATTTTTCAGTATTTTCGACATCAGAGTCATTTCGTGTGGAAGCAAATGGCTGGGGAACTTTCAAATTCTTAGCCCATGTTGAAATCCCAGAGGCAGTTAGTTTTGATGCAATCCCTTTAGGTGATTCAATGCTTTCAGCTTCAACAACAGCAGGAGGAGGGGGAGGAAACTGAGCCTCTGGTGTCGTTACCGGAGCAGGCAAATTTGGTGAATCAGATGACATCGTCTCTATCTCTTCAAGAGGCTCTCGAAAGGGACACCAAAAACTTATATCCCGAATCCAATATCAAAAATCCAAAATGTGAATTATCAAAGGTGCAAATCCCCTTTTCTGCAGACATCACATTCAGCAAAATACATTTGAGTAAGATTGGATTAACTTATATCTACAAATTCAGAGCAAAAAAAGAAAATTTTGACATTAAAAATCAAGCTAAAATGTGGATAAAAAAATTGATTTTGCAAACCTGTAAGTAATCAATTTCCCTAATTTTCATTTCCATGTTCTAATTTCGCCTAAAAAGACATCGTTCTGTTCTGAATTAGATTCTATGAGTAAATCAAAGTAATAAAAACAAGAATTGATAGGCGATCGACCACGTAATGAACCTCATAAAGAAGCAAAAAGTCCAAGTTAAACCCAGAAAACCAAAAATCAAATCTTGCAACCAGATCAGAAAAGGAAAAAAAATACAGAATCATAGACTCACAGAATCATGACCAAATTCAAAAAACAACCTCAGAGATCGAGACCCATAACCCAATAAAACGCTTCGTAGATGTAAATCAAAAGCGAAGGAGTAAAGATTTGACGCGCGCGATGTTCAGGTACTCTAGAGCTCGAGGGATTTTAGATTCCGAGAGAGAGATAGATTGATTGATTTTTTGTTGAGGAAAAAAAAACACACAGTATCGAAAATCAAGTCACGTGGGATTTCGGTCAACAATAAATCCATGCCGTTCGATCTTACGTTTTGATGGTTTTGGATCAGAAATCGAAACGTTGCACGTGACTTCTCGAATTTAATTTTAACTTTTATGGATCGATGGTTCATTTTGGTGTACAATTGCATTATGGAATAAAAATGTCGATTAAGCAATTATTTAAAAAAGGAAAATCGGATTATGTTTTGGAGTACATATTCAAATTAACTACAGGAAAATCAGATCAAATTTCAGACAACAAGTCAAGTGATGATTTGGTTGGGTAAGAAGGCATAATTGCTAGACCACATTTCCCTGCTGTATCATTGACGTTGCGTTGAAGCTTAACGTAACCACTTTCTCCCAAATTCAATCCCCATGTATTACGAATGATCCAGTAATCTTCATCACTCGAAGATCCATATCCAACCACCGTTACAGCATGGTCCAGTAAATACACCCTGATCAAGAAGAAAAAAACACAAACATATAACTATAAGATTTCAACAGAAAAGAATTGAATCAAGCTTTATTAAGTGACAAAAGTTCATTAAAGGTTACGGATTTGTAAAGCTTGAAAGCTTGGTTATAAGCTTCAAGAGCAACACCAACAGGTTGACGAGCCACAGCTTTCTTCAAAGACTTCTCATCGTATCCAGGAACATATTAGTAACCATCAATCTTAACAACACGAGTGTTGTTTTTCTGTAAAGTAAAACACAATGTTACCAATTGCTTTTGAGTTGGATTCGTATCGGTAGAGATTTATCGGCATTGCAGACGCCAAGATCAGTAGCGGTATAAGGATAACCTGATCTGTCTGAATACCACTGTTATTCATAATGAACTCAAAAGCATAGTTCATGAGACCTCCCTCACATCCAGCGTTGACTACACCTCTGTCGCAGTCAATGAGTTCTTGCTCCGACAAAGATATCAAATCTCCGGTACTGATCTTGTTTAGACCTTCCACCGTTGCAACCGCCGCAAACGCCCAACAACCTCCTATAAACCGCCATCGTTTATAGTTCGTAAACGTTTTGAAAATCTAAAGCTATAAAAAATATTGAATCATACCACAAGTCTCCTTGATTTTTGATTGGAACAACTGCACCTGTTTCTCTCCAATCGACTTCATCAGGCAAAACATCTTCTTCCTCGTACAAATATCTCTCACTTTTCACTGAATCTTTAGTTGTCTCTATCTTATTCCTTAAGTAAAGTGCTCGAAACTCATCATTAGTCAGATCTGCGAACCGAGTTAAACCAACTTCATAAGTCTTATCGGGAACCGAGTGATGCTCGTCGATGAACCTTAAGTTGTCTTTGAAGATCTTGAACCGTCTTTCTTTCTCTCCAATACCATTATAGTTCTTACGATTCTCCACGAGCCATCGCTCGTACATCAGCCGCACTTCAGCCTCATTCCGCTGCGTTTCTTTTGCTGTGACGACACCGAGTGACAAGGAAAGTAGTACTAATGAAAGGAATAGGAGAGGTAGAGTTATACATCTGATTGAAGTAGCCATTTGCTTTGTTCCTTTCTTTTGTTTCGCTGAAGATCGATCTTGGCAAGAGTTTACACTTAACAACGTTCAAGACATGAAGTGGGAGATGGATTTATTTGATCTTGGGGAATGGGATTTAACGTATCATTTTCACGTGTATTATCCTGGCCAATAACATATTGAAATGAAATCAAACCATATGATTCTGTCACATGTATATTTTTAGGAAATTTCATATTTTTTAATATATATATCATCAAACTTAAAAAGAGTTGTTCAATTATTTGGAGCATAGAGAGCATATTTCGTATTTAATAAAGCCAGATCAGCTTTCTTAGTCATTTTGATCAGTCACCAAACTGTTTTTCGAGCTTAACAAGCTCTGAAACTTTGTTGAGCCTTATGAATGGAAGATGACAATATGCTATAGGAGCTAATGTCAGAATACTTTTATTAAACATTTACATATGAAATCAAATCCAAGATAACAATAATAAGATTAACGTAATCAAACTATGATCCCAACTTGAAGTGTCTTAAATACAATAGACTGAATCGTGAAATAAAGTGGGATGAAAACAATCAATGCTCATCAATCATCTCGTCTCTCCTCAAGCGCTGCTTACTAACACATTTGTAGCCTTAGTAGAAGCAAACGCTGGGCCTCGCACCAAGGCTTTAATGCTTAACGGACTGTTTCCCTTCTGTTGAAACCAGATTTCAAAATCGAATCAGTCAAAAAAACAAAAACAAACAGAGTCTTTGAGCCATGAGAGGGAACAAGAAACTAACCATTCTACAAGTATTGGCCTTCACATCGCAGACAGGGTATGCCTGAGGACAGCAGCTAGCATTGTCTTCGCAGCAAGTGGCTGACTCATAAGGACAACATCCCCAGCTATAGCATTTACCATTGTACTCATAGAGACAACAACAAGTAGACTGATGTGGACAAGAGTAAGACTTGTCACAAACAACAGGTGAAGGTGGTGGTGGCTTTGGCGGGTTTGAGCCTGATGATTTGGTAGGATAAGAAGCCATCATTGCCACACCACATTTCCCGGATGAATCATTGATGTTACGTTGGAGCTTAATGTATCCACCTTCTCCCCAGTTCGAACCCCATGAATTACGAACAATCCAATAGTCTTGACCACCTGATGATCCGTATCCCACAGCGACCACACCGTGGTCTAAAGATGTTCCACATTTTCCAGTAAACACACCCTGAAACATACAATGAATGGGATCATTTTTATGAATAAACCCAATATCTGAATGAAGAGAAATCAAGGTAAGGTTATTACAGATTTGTAAAGCTGGAAAGCTCTGCCACCGGCTTCAATGGCAACACTAATTGGTTGATGAGCAAGAGCCTTCTTCAAAGACTTCTCATCGTTTTCAGGAACATCCTCATAACCATCAATGGTAACAATACGAGTGTTCTTCTGCAGAACAAACAGAGAACATTTAAGTATACCACATTTTAATCAAATACAAAAACTATAAAGAAAGCCATTGTTGATCAATTTACTTTGGTACCTTGTCGTAATTGCACATGTTAATATCAGTTCCGAGATAAGGATAATCTTCCTCTGTGTCAATACCACCATTTTCAACAATGAACTTAAAAGCATAGTCCATAAGACCTCCACCACATCCACCATTGTAACTTGTGTCACAATCAACAAGTTCTTGCTCCGACAGAGATATCAACTCTCCGGTTTTGATCTGGCTTATCCCTTCAACTGCTCCAATCGCAGAGAACGCCCAACAACTTCCTGTTACGTTTGACCAAAACCAAAACAAAAGAGATCATCAGCTCAAAACTCGAAAACCGTTATTACTTCAAACTGTTAACTCAACATAAAAACGCCAAATCAAAACGCAAACGCAATTCAAAAATATGAAGTCATACCACAGGATCCTTGATCTTTGACTGGATTAACTGCACCTTTGGCTCTCCAATCGATTTCATCAGGCAAACTATCTCCAGCCTTATACATATACCTCTCCCCTTTCACCGACACTCTAGTTCTATTCATCTTCGTCTTCAAGTAGATCGCTCGAAACTCATCGTTCGTCAGATCTGCGAACCGAGTCAACCCGACTTCAAAAGTCCGGTCCGGGACGGAATTGTGCTCGTCAACGAACTTCAAGTTGTCTTTAAAGATCTCGAACCGTCTCTCTTTCTCTCCAAGACCATTATAGTTCTTACGATTCTCCACAAGCCATCGCTCGTACATATGCCGTGCCTCCGCCTCATTACGCGTCGTCTCCGTAGCTGAGACGCCGCCAAGAGACAAGGAAATTAGTAAAACCGAGAAGATCACGAGAGCTAGGGTTATAAATCTGATTGAAGTTGCCATATTTTGTTTTGTTTCAATTGAGATTATTTGCAACTGTTGCTTCCAAGTATATATAAAGTTTGAAACTTTGGCCGTCGATAGCGATTGGAACTTGAGATTTAGATGTGACTCATTCCATTGACGTGTAATTATTTATTTATTATATTTATATAGTTTTATTTTCAAAAAAAAAAAGTGCCACGTCACCTGGCCATAGAGATAGTTCCATTCGTAGGAGTATTAAAAAGTGAATTTAATGGGAATACCAGCTTCGAAATTCTTACCAAACAACATGAACGATTAATTTAGTTTGGAGTTTCTAATTTGATTTAAGACATAACTATCATCAATTCGATTTAATGGTAGAAATCATACATAAGATCGATCCTTACACCATCACCCGCTATCACCATTAGTCCATTATGAAATTTTGTTTTATTGTCATTTTTTTTTTGTTAATAATTGGATCCATAATACTTATCCATAGTCAAAGTCTACAATCTAAATTATCTTTTCTTTTTTATTTGTATTGGGGAGGAATCGAACTTCGGTGTTGTCATCCTTTAGATTGAACTCCTAACATTGATATTGTGATATTTAATATGAATATCTTAAGCAAATTATATTTTTAAGCTGATGAAATCATTTCTTGTTATTAAAAGCGTATACCTTAGTTTGGAAAACCTAATTATAAACTTTAACAGAGCAGTTTCTTGACGACACTAAACTTTCCCGGAAGGTACTAGGGACCTCCATAATGCTACATGCACTTTCGATATTATACTATAACACGTTTGCCATGTAAAATTATAAAACTACATTTATCATTTTATTATTATTTTCTGACGTCGTGGTCATACATGGTATTAATATTATATGTTTATTACACTCATCAATGAAATATTCCATTTTTCTTTTTTATTTAGCTCTTTCTTGTTGTTGCTTTGCTTGCATCCTAAGAACTCTTATATGATAATATTTCAGTTAAAAAATGTAAAACGATGAACGATTCGTTCCAAGACTTTAGATCTCTCTATTATGCAATTCATAGTTTGTAAAGACAATATCAAATTATCTTTTTTTTCTATCTCACCGGCCTTGTGGCTTTGAGTGTATTTGGATATACATGTAGCTTGAATCGTTCATCTATATTAAAATCAAGCCCACTTGATAAAATATATGGTTGAGTGTTTGATATTCTAAATCAATGCTGCATCTGTTAGCACAAATATTATTCTGTTTTGTTCCAACTCAGAGATTCACAGTACATGATTTAATAAAGTATGGCAAGAATCTAAATATTAATTAATTACATAGTGCCGAAGACTTTATTATATACTTTTAAAATTAAAAAAAGGAAAAATGTTAATTTAATACCAAAATTACCAATAAAAATAAAATTGAACCCTGAACTTCGGTAATGATTTATTAAACCTCAAAATTTTAGTTGACTTCTAATTAAACCCTCAACTTTAAGTAAACTAAGCCAATTGAACTCCGACAGAAAACCCAAATCGAAAATTTCTCAAAATTCGAAAGCCAAATCAATTTTTGAAAGTTCGATTCAGTTCTTATCTTCCTTTTGAAGAACCTCTACGCTTATTCTGTCTTTTTTTTCAAGAATGAGCTCAAATTCTTCGATTTGAAATGTTGTCCTAAAAAAAACGACTTTGAGCTTATTCTTGAATGAAAAGACAAAATAACCTTAGAGGTTTTTCAAAAGGAAGACAATAACTGAACTAAACTTTCAAAAATCGATTTGGCTTTTGAATTTAAAGAAATTTTCGATTTGAATTTTTCATCGGGATTTAATTGGCTTAGTCAACTAATTGTCCAATAGTTTGAGGATAAATTATAGAGTCACGTAATCTTTTAAGTTTTCAGGAAATGAAGCAAAAACTTATTGGCTTTTGTAATCTTATTATGTCTTATATTCAACTATAATGATAACTAATATTATTAATTTTTCCAAGAAAAACAAAAGTAAATCTTAAAAATTTGAACAGGTCTTGGATGATGGATCAAGTTAGGAATTTAAAAGGCTAAGTTAGATAAGATCACAGGCAACGTCATAGACGGCCGGACAACGTGCAACGCAATTATTTTAACTAGCCTACTTAATTAATTAAGATAAACGAGGACTAGTCTTTATCTTATGGTCGGTCCAAGAAGAAAAGAGACGATAATCATCGGGTAATGTTAATTGAATTAATCTAATATCATTTACCATTATCCGTACCCAAAATTGATCGAGAGAGAGAGAAAGAGATCTCAAAATCTCAATTTCATGAGCCCAATTACAAAAGATTTATGACCCATTTACTTTACGTTGGATTATCACGGACTATCCACTTTAATACATTGGGCTAATACTTCGTTCTGATTTGTCTGTCCTTTGATTCTAAGTTCTAACCATCGCTAACTTTGTTTAGTATGATTCTGGGATGATTCTTTCTTCTCTAAATGAAAATTACATATTTTAATTAATACAGAATGTGTACATATATATATATATACGTCTGAAGCAATTAGACCATAAATTTTGTGTAGCTTGTAAATAGTAAGTAATGTATTTTATATCTTGAAAGTTCAGATACTCTGTTCCATAGCACTATATCAGACCATCATTCAGAAATATATAGATCTGAACAAGTCGATATATTAGATCTGCATGTGATAGTGCCACAAAAATGATGGTTTATGTATATATGAAAGAAATTTATGAATACTGAGAAAATAAAGAAAGATTTTGTGTACTATTTTATCCTGATAAGTTATGGTAAATCAAACTAAATTTGTACTGTACAATATTATAAGAAAAAGTGTGAATTATTATAAGTATATGTATACCCATGACATTTTTAACCGAAAATTAGTACGAATAGCTATTAAATATCGAGTCACGAGTGAAGATAGTAATAATCCAGTGATCTAAAAAAATTATCTTCAAAAACATTAAGGTACATTGGCCTTGGACCTCCAAAACAATTTATATCGGCGGTGATCTAAAATTGTTGACAACTTACCTATAATTGAAATCACATGTAAATGGATATACTCGAAGAAATAAGATAAATTAACCAATTTCTTCTCGTGATGCTCAACTGATTAATAAATAATCAGTATGATGATAAGATTAACGTACATGCATGCATCGTCTTGTTTCATTCTATCTAAAATATAAAAAGAGAATAAAGAAAATTTATTGGATACTTGAAAACCTATAACATCGAAACAAAATAAGAAAAGAAGTTCTAAACTTATCCGAGATAGTGGCAGTAATTGTTAGGAATTTGGGAATCAGATGAATAATATAATGGGAAAAACATAATAGTGCGATTGGAATATTGTTTTCATTTATTGTTGTGTTGTGGAATCGAATATTGAAGTTAAAGAGTAGTAAAGAAACAGAGAGAATGAGGTGGGAAGCACGTGAGAGAAGCACGTGCAACAACGACAGTGCAGGGTTGACTGGAGACAGAAGGGTCGTATGGGCCGTCGAGAAGTTCACTGTTTCCTACACACGCGTGTGTGATGTCTTTAACTCACTCCTCCTTCACTAATCTACGTCTTCGGTTTATCTCTCCATCGAATTCTATGACATATTAATACCATAAAGTACATGAAGAAGAAGAGATAATATAATGTTGCATACTTCTAATACATCCGAGTAGTTTCATGTATATAAAATTTGTTAAGTATTTTTCTGTTATGAAATATTTAGATTTAAAGAACCGAAACTTTTGATGTCAAATTAGTGGATATCTAACTCGCCTCTTCTAAACAAAATTTGTTTTAAAAAAAAAAAAAACCTTAAAATGAAAATGATACTCCAAATTCCAAAAAGAAATCAAATTTTTAACAATTTATGTAAATTTACTTCCTAAATCTATGAATATATTTTTAAGAGAATTAAACCCAAATCAGCTACAAAGCTCGATAATAATGCTGCAATTTGATACTTTATAGTCATAAAATAACTAATTTGAAAATTTAGGAGAACAATGAAAAAAATAAAAGTAATGAAACTATTTTTTAATTTTTGTTATTCTCAACTGCTGCTAGATTATCCTAGCTAGTTTTAATTCTCTGATTTGGAATTGTGATTGGTAACATGTAATACGTTAAATCGGGTTGTCATTATCCACGGAATAATATATCGAAAGCCCTTTTAATTATCTTTCTAAAAAGTTCTTGTGGATACACTCATTTCTTCACTATGAGAGAATAGATACGTGTCGAGAAAATGAACTAATTTCCCATGACTTATTTTGAATACAGGAATTTATAATCAAGCATTACCTAATTTGATTCTCATACACTACAGCTACGTGTGTATGAAATATGTTTGTGTGAGCTTACTACTGTATCTTCTATGTGTGGCAAGTGGTAATAATATATATATATATATATATTATTTGAAATGTAGAAGTGGAAATATCACGATTTGCAATGAGTTATATCAAAATAATATATTAGGGATAATGGACCCAATTCGCTTATCTTAAATCGATAACTTTTGATCGGTTATTTATTTCTACGGTGGTTGAAGGTCCAACTGCTTGTTTGATGAACAAGAGTGGATCAAATGGGTGGATGTAACAGATAATTGAAATAAATAACTGGAAAAAAGGTTAAAAACTTAAATGAAATGAATCTATTTTTAGTTTTAGTTTTGATATTTTCTATTTTCCTAAAAATATTTATTTATTTAAATAATTATTTGAAGAGAGTTTTTTCATAGATAAAACTTAGATTAAATTTTTATATTGAAACTACCAATAAGAGTGTTTTACTATTTATTTGCTTGTTACCAATCATAAATATATTATTTACCCGTTCGTAACCGGTGATACCAAAAATTCAATTGGATTTAGCTTTGGAAACAAAGAAAAAATATAGAAGAAAGAAAAGGAGAGGAAGAAAACAAAAACGAGGTAGGAGAGGACCAGCATTGAAACACTCCTGTCTTAATTATTTGACCTTTGACTCGCTCACTAACCACATGCATGAGATCATGACTATGACAATTATTTTGATCCGATCTATTGTTACATCGTTTTTGGGCCAACTCCAGTCTAATAATGTCATGCATTTTTTGTATTATTAATAATATAGCAACACGTCTTATTATATTACAATGCCGTATCTTCATTGTTCTTTTCTTTCTTGTCATCAATACTAATTACTCTTCAATCCTTAATTAGTTTGTCACGCTCAGTTTTCTTTATTTGTGATAACATTTTTCTTTTTGGTATAGTGTCAATTCCAGCGTCGCTAAATGCAACGTATTGATTCATTTTTCATACATCCAAAACAAATTTACTAATATCTTTAGGTAGTTTTGTTTTCGATTCAGTAAGAGATTCTTTGTACCGGGAGAGGATTAGACAAAAAAAAAAAACAGAAACAGAAAAAAGAATAAATATTGAAAAGCTTCATAGTTGTTCCCATGAGGACAATACAATGACAGGCAGATTCCTCTCTTTTGTTTTACATCACTTTACTGTCTGTAAATAAAAAATAAATTAGAATTAGAAAAAGAGACCAGAAATATAATTAAGGTCCAAGTCCACCTCCCAAATTTATTTTCATTTCGATGTAATTGTCGTGGAATATTTGTCTTCGTCCGATAATTTTCGTTTAGATAACAGAACCCTCCATTTGCAGACAAAATTATAATAAAATAAATAAATAAATAACTAGGCCATCAATTTTCTTATCTGTTTAACTTTTTTTTGTGTTCATGGCCGTGTAAAACTGGATAGCAATGTGATTATCATAGCTGGTTTCATTTAAATTACACATTTCTTTGGGTGTAGATTATAGAGTATCTACACATTATGTTGTGTTAATTATAGCAGTAAGTTTTTGTAGAAGACAAGTTTGTCAAAAGTCTAGAAAAAGTTATGGTTGAAGTTTGGATCCTACTTAAAGTTAATACACATCAACATATCTTAAGTTTTACTACTTTGAATGTTTTGGTCCGTAGTTTCGGCTTCCATAATATGATTGTTTGCATTTCTTAAATAAAATAATTGTGTTAGAGCCTAATCTATCAAGCGCATATCAAGATGGGTATTTTGGTTTCGAGTAAAATATATAGTCATTGACATATTGATTAAAGGAAACAAGCTAAAAGTTAGTAAATACTAGTAACTAGTTTTTGACTCACAGGAATTGAAAACAATAGACCAGCTAATCTTAGACAACCTTTGTCCCTAGCTATGTAGATTTACGTGTAACACTGAAAATTTTTTTTGCCAACAAAGGTATTTATATAAAAAAAACCCCGAGAAAGAGTCTATAGTCGATGAAATATAAGATGATAATACAATGATGAAAATGATATAGATAGGAAAAGAAAGAAATATGGTATTTCTTCTCTCTAATTTATTAATTTTCCATTTTTCTTTCCAAATATTTTTTTGTACGAATTTTCTTTTCAAATATTATCATAATAGATCAAGAAATTGCGCTTTATAAGTTAAAATTTTCAAATCTTTTGTCATGTTAATATATGCGTCTATATAGATTACAACTACAGTATAATCTCTATAAATTAATACTCTATAAATTAATATTCACTAAAAGTCTCTATAAAATAATATAATTTTATAGTACCAAATTGAATTTTTGGTTCAAATAGTATATAATAAATTAATAATTTCTATAAATTAATAAAAATTATAGTTTTAGTGTAGTTCCGACATTATTAATTTATAGAGGTTTTACCTCTTTAAATTAATATTCTATAAATTAATATACACTACAAATCTCTATAAAATAATATAATTCTATGGTCCCAAATGTTCGAACCGGGTCTAGCATAAGGTGACTAAACTGTAATTTTGATAAAAGGTTTGGAAGATTGGGCAAGATCTAGAGATTTAGAGAGAAAAAGTGCTACGCAAGGAACGGTTGACGAGTTGACTTTATTGCTTAATGTGTGCCTAAAGCTGATCCTCTTTTTGGAGGATCCGCTCCTCTATTTATAGAACATAGAGACGGTTACAAAGTAGATTGAGTAAAAGAAAATATACAATTTTCAGGATTTAATCTTATCTAGAAGATTTTAGCTAGATTTTCGGAAATTTTCCTTGTCGCAATAGGAAAATTTTCCTTTGCGCGCTTCTGAGAAGGAATTTTTCCGAGTTGTTTAGAATATCCGAGTTGAGACTTCGATATTATTTCCGAGTTGAACACTTAGCGTGTTGGGCCTATTGTTTCCCGTGGACCGAAGTAGGATCTCGGATTCACCTCTAATACCAAATTGAATTTTTAGTTCAATTAGTATCTCGATAAATTAATAATCTCTATAAATTAATAAAAAATGTAATTTTTGTATAGCCTCAACATTATTAATTTATAGAGATTTAACTGTATAATAAAAACCAATAGAGTTGAAATTTTGATAAACGATAATTCTTCAGTTATCTTAGATTTAGGTGATGTTTTCATATGAATTTTATTTTTATTCTAGTTTCATTGATTCTAAATAAGGAAAAAACCGAAAATGAAGCAAGTGTAAAAGTAAAGTGATAGAAAATGAAAAAAAAAAATAATGCATGTCCTATGGTTCAGCCTTCAGAATTAGATTTTACTCGCTATATGTAGGAATTATTGATCCATTTGTTGAAAAAGAAAAATGGAAAGGTTGCAAAAATAACTGGTACACTCAAAAAGTCAAAGTATATATGGGCAGAAGAGAAAACAGTGAAGCTTTAGATATAAGTATAGTAAATAATTAAATATGATCCCTATCACGGGCTTTGATGTTAACACAAAGCAAAGCTAGTGGAAGTTGTCTTCTGGGCCCCACTTTCCTTCCTAGTCTTTCGCAATTCACTGATTTTGTTTGACCAAATCATTTTACTTATGGAAACAAAATCTACATCACACTATCTCATTTTTGGTATATACACATTACCATGACACACAAACAGTGTTTTGGTGGTTGTGGCTACTGATTAACAGAGATCTTAACTTCAAGCTTGCGCCTCTTATATGTTTGACTCTCATCATCATTATTCATTATTGTTATTCGTACTACTACAGATACCCAACGCTCATTCGTTACGCTTCCGCTTTATATAGTCACAAAATATCAACAAATATTAAACTTCAAACCGGTGTACAATAAATTAATAATTACTTTTATTAATCTGAATAACAAATGGTGTAATACTTGAACCATGCTTTGTCAAAATCAAACCATGTTTTTTAAAAAAATTTATAAGTCAAGCGTTACTTGGATATATATTTTTATTGCGACTATATAAATGTTTTAGACGTAAAATAGAACATAAAATAAAAATGTAACATAATGATTATATTAATATGATTCAGATTAATCTTAATCTTCACTTCTAAGATGCCACTTTTTCCCCATAACGTAGATGGCATCTAATGATGTCCAATTAGATATGATAATTGTAATGCTATAACATTTTTTTTTCTAATTAAAAAATTCCAGCAGGTTAACGAAGTTATAAATGGCACACGTGTGGGCTCATAAGCCAGATAAGGTCGTTCCTCAACGCTCATACACTCACAAGTCACATATAACATTCTCTCTCTCGTTCTCTTTTGTTTTCTCTGAGTTTTGTTAAATTCAGATCGTTTAAATGCCGGGGAATCTAGAACCGTTGGATCTAGGAATCCAAATACCATACCATTTCAGATGTCCAATCTCACTAGAGCTGATGCGTGACCCAGTCACCGTTTGCACCGGCCAAACCTACGACCGAGCTAGTATCGAGTCATGGGTCTCTATTGGCAACACCACCTGTCCAGTCACACGTGCTCCTCTTTCCGACTTCACGCTCATCCCCAACCACACTCTCCGTCGTCTCATCCAGGCATGGTGCGTCGCTAACAGCTCCAATGGCGTTGAACGTATCCCTACTCCTAAACAACCTGCTGATCCAACCTCCGTTCGAGCTCTCCTTAGTCAAGCCTCCGCCACGTCTGGAGCTCACGTTTCTGTTCGTTCACGCGCCGCTGCTCTCCGTCGTCTCCGTGGGTTCGCACGCGATTCTGAGAAGAACCGCGTTTTGATTGCAGCTCATAACGCCGTAGAGATTTTGATTAGGATTTTGTTCTCTGAGTACGTCGTTGAATCGCCTGAATTGGTTTCGGAGTCGTTGGCTCTTTTGGTTCTTTTACCGATAACGGAACTGAATCAGTGCGTTTCGATATCATCGGATCCGGGTCGGGTCGAGCTTTTAAACCGGTTGTTATTCGATTCTTCTATTGAAACACGTGTTAACGCCGCCGCGTTGATTGAGATTGTGTTAACAGGATCGAAATCAACGGATCTGGAGGGAATTATTTCGAATTCGGAATCCATTGTTGAAGGAGTTCTCGATCTTTTAAGAAATCCAGTTTCTTCATATCCACGACGAGCTCTCAAACTCGGAATCAAAGCCCTGTTTTCGCTCTGCCTAACCAAATCTACACGCCACATCGCAATCTCAGCTGGTGCACCAGAAATTCTAATAGACAGACTCGCGGCAGATTTCGACAGGTGCGATACGGAGCGAGCCTTAGCGACGGTGGAGCTACTATGCCGATCACCGGAAGGATGTGCAGCGTTTGGAGAACATGCTTTAACGATACCAATACTTGTGAAAACGATATTAAGAGTCTCGGATCGTGCGACGGAGTATGCGGCGGGGGCGTTGTTATCGCTGTGTATGACGGAAGAACGATTGAAAGAAGAGGCGGCGGCGGCGGGAGTAGTGGTACAGTTGTTATTGATGGTACAAAGTGAATGTACGGAAAGAGCGAAGAAGAAAGCACAGAAGCTACTGAAGCTTCTGAGAGATTCATGGCCTGACTACAACTCTTTCGCTAACTCCCACGATTTCGTTTGCAGCGAAGTGGTCCCCTTTTGATTTTTTTCCTTTTTAAAAAAAATTTAATTGTTTCACAGTAATTATTAATTTTTTAATTATAAGGCAAAGAAAAAAGTTGGTCATTTTCAAAAGATGTGAAGGAAAAGTATATTATATATATACAGAAGCTTTTGAATGACACCATAAATTAGGTTCTCGAGTTTTCTATATATAGCTTGATTTTTTTTTAGGAATTTAATTTTAATGAATTTTAATAGATTTAGAAATTATGTGTTATTGAATCAATGATTTTAAAATTTATATTCAAATCATATATTATTCAAGTACTGATTTTATCTATATTCAAATCAAGTGTTATTCAAGTATTGATTTATAAACACCAATTAAAATCACCCCTTATTCAATATTAAGGATTTGAGTATGGATTTAAGTTTTTTTTTTTTTTTAAAAACGTAAACATTATATAAAAAGCATCTTTCTACTTGTTTTTTATTTTTGTTTTAATGTTAAATTCCTAACGATGGAAGAAAAAGTTTGAAGATGGTGAGAACATTCCAAAACTAGGAACATTCCCTTTCCCGTATATGAATGGTTATCTACACAGAAAAATTCTTCTGAACCTTCTCTTTCCCGTATATGAATTGTTATCTACACATACTTTCTCATTTATATTCTTTCGGTATAGTTCATGAAATATAGTGCTTATATATATATATTAATGTTATCCGTCATTTGACTATATAAATATATATAACGTACACTATAAATTATAATAAATTTATTTATTTTACATTTTTTAAAAATTGTATTAAAAATCTCTACTATAAGAAAAAAACCTAAAAATAATAAGTAAAAGCAACCTAACAAATTGTAGTTTAGAATTCTCTTACGTTACGTTTAATCCAATTATAACATTCATCAATTGTCATACTAATAAATACTTCTTTCATACCTAAATGGTGAATTACTTTTATGGCATCGTAACGATTATTTTCTTCCAAGTTAAGAACTTCTTTTATTGCTTCCCATACATTATTTTTCCTTCTCTCAAAATCTCTTTGTTCAGCTTCTCTTTGTTGTTTTGCTTCTCTTTCTTGTATTAGCTTGAAGAGTTGATGAGTGATTGTTGTCAAGGAATTGATTTCAGTACGAATTTCTTCAGCTTCTTTAATTGGAGCATTTGGTTCACTTCCATTGGTAGTACTAACTTTATGCTTCTTCCTTAAAGGAATTTTGTCTAAAGATACATTTGAAGTTTTTCCAAGAAAAGACAAATCCGTTTCATGATTTTCTTCAAGATTCATGGAGAAATCTTCACCATGGTCTTGCTTTTTTTTCTGCAACTTTACATGTTCGTGCATCGGTACCATTACCTAATTCAATAGCATAGCATGACCACTAGTTGCTACACTGTTCTCAAATATCACTTTGAGATCATCAAATTCTTCAAATGTTTCATTCTGAAAAATCTTGTAATTCGGATGCGCCTATATCCACAAAAAAATATTCGAAAACTAGTGGTAAATTCTTTTAACATTGTATTAGAAAAATCTATTTAAAATAAAGAGAATAAACTATTGTATATAAAAATTACCTTTATATAATTTGTCCACACTTCATCTGAAGCCGTGAATCTTTTTGTATTTGGATCCCATCCAAGCCCAGAGATGCAACGAAGAAGTTCAGCACCGCTTAGATATTTTGTCTTCAAAATCTTCATTCTGTTTAGGTAGTGTTTATGAGTTTTGGCACATCCATACTTTTTGTTAATAATAGGAAATATCTTTATTTCTATTGTAAATTTGCTGAATGTGCCATTCACATCACACCAACACGAAGCAACACCATCTAAGAGTAAATCTATCAAAATTATGTTTTCCTGTGAAGTCCATTGAACATATTGACCATTTCTTTTCTCTTGTTGTAAATCTTCCAATGTTTTCTCTTGTTGTGAATCTCCCACTTTTCTAAAGCTTTGTGTTAAAGAAAAATTAGTTTAAGGAGATCTATTATATAGAAACATACGCTGCGCACACAAATCCTAACAAAAAAGTGATTTGACAATTCTATTACTTATAGAATTGGAAATCTTAAGACTTTTTAATTTAACAAAACAAAATTTGTAAACAAAGTGGGATATGGAAGACTTTTCTTGATGCCCAAGAAATCTAATAGTTAGTTAGAGTTATTTAATCCTAATATGAATAAGTTTTAGATAGGGTTAAGGGTTATTTAATCCTAATAGGAATAGATTTTAGATAGGCTTAAGAGTTATTTAATCCTAATAGGAATAGGTTTTAGATAGGCTTAAGAGTTATTTAATCCTAATAGGAATAGGTTTTAAGAAATCTATATAACATCTTTGTTGAGTTGTGGCAAAGGTTATGACTTTAGATGTTTAGTTTTTAAGTTATACAAAACAATGTCTATAAAGTGTTGATTACAAAAACTTTATTAGAAAAGTAAAAAACACTAAAAACAAGCTGTTACTTCTACATTAAGTAACAAGAAAAAGAGGTATATTATCATATGTAACTCAATTATTTGTCGTAAGTTATTAGCTTTTTTATTTTTAAAAAAATATTCAACCCATGTCTTAACGTTTTGTTGTTGTTTATTTTTTGTTATGTCAATACTTGCAACAAAAAAATCTTACGTTTTTTATTTATGTAAAGGTCTTAATTACCGAACATAGATCAGACCTTTTACGAAGATCAAGAAATCTTTGAAGCTCAGATATTACAAGATGATGAGTTAGATTCTGATATTATTTTCTTGGTGCTACTAGTTTCTTTTCGGTTGTGTATTTGAAGAAACAGCTACAAGATTGAATTTCATCTCCAATTCGACGTGCCATCACCAGGGACGGTGAAATTTATATAGAAAATGTGCTAAACCAAGATCCTTTGCATTTTCGGCAGTTATATCGGATGTTTCCAAATATCTTTTTGCAATTATGTAAGGATCTCCAAAAACACACAAGCTTATGCAATACAAAATATATTAGTGTTGAAGAAATGGTTGCTACTTTCTTTTAATTGTTGGCCAAAATCTGAGGTATTGTTATGCAAAAGACACTTTTAATAGGTCAATGTATGCAATAAGTAAGAACTTTCACAAAGTTTTGCGGGCTCTAAACCAATTTGCACCAAGTTTAATGGCTAAACCTAAGCTCTCAGTACCGCAAAAAATTAGAGAAAGTTCGAGGTTTTATCCATATTTCTAGGTAAATATTTCTTATTGTTGTTGTTTTTTCAAAAAAAAACATTTACGGAATATAACTTTAGTAATTTATTTAGGACTGTATTGGAGCTATCGATGGCACACATATCCTTGCAATGGTATCAAACAATAAAGCAACTTCTTTTGGCAACAGAAAAGGTGATATATCTCAAAATGTGCTGGCTGCTTGTAACTTTGATCTCGAATTCATTTATGTACTTAGCGGATGGGAAGGTTTAGCTCATGACTCAAAAGTATTAAATGATGCTTTGAAAAGGAACACTAATCGATTACCCGTTCCACAAGGTAATTTCTTTTAATTGTAAATATGTTTTTCTATAAGATAAGTAACTATATTATTATTGTACATTTTAGGAAAATTTTATGTTGTGGACTGTGGTTTTGCGAATCGTCAAAACTTTTTAGCACGTTATCGTGGTGTTAGATATCATCTTCAAGAGTTTTCAGGTCAAAATTCTCAACCAGCGGATGAAAAGGAGTTGTTTAACCATCGTCATGCATCCTTACAGAATGTAGTTGAAAGAATCTTTGGTATTTTCAAATCTTTAAATCAGCGCCTCTTTCTCCTTACGAGACACAAGCATAAATTGTACTTGCATGTGCTGGTTTACATAACTATCTTCGAAAGTTTTGTAGGACGGATAATTTTCCCGAAGAAAACGAAAGTGAAGAAGTTTCCAAAGAAATTAATGAAAATAGTAGTGAAGTTCTTTCATCTCAAGATCAACAAAGAGAATATGCCAATCAATGGAGAGCAACAATGGCATCAAATATGTGGAGAGATTCGATTGAGAGACATATATGAACATATGTTATTTTTGGATTTTATCATAAAAAATAATCAGTTTTGATTTTGAAATTTAGTTGATACAATTTACAAATCTAGTTTGTTTATTCTCAAACCCCTCTAATATATTTTCTTAGGAAAACGAGGCCTTTTTAGTACTCATTTATAATTGTACGAGACATTACATAGCTTGCTAAGAAATCAGGACAAGCAAGATATATACACCACATGAGGTAAAGACAGTATTTAGCTAAGAAATATGCACATACGTTGTGTTCAAGGGTAAGATGATTGCTAAAAAAACGTTAAGCTGAGAAAGCTGTCATGAATCGATATAGTTCTTTTAATCATCACGTTAAGTACACAATATGAAATTTGTGTACAAGGATTTCATACGTTGTGTCATGAATCGGTATGAAAGTTTATGAGAAAGCTGTCATAAATCGGTATGGGTTATTAAAGTAAACAAATTGGTTCTTTTAATCATCATGCATTAAAAACTTTCCATACGTTGTGTTCAAAGATACACATATGAAATTTGTTTTAACGTAAACAATTATTTAGTTTTGATTCTGAAATCCACAATACTGTGTTTCAGGATTGATTTCTCCCTGAAATTAGCTCCGCTAATGTGCTTTATAAATCTAAGTTATTTGATTTTAAAATCTATTCTATTGATTTTTAAATCCACCCTCCAATAAACCCCCCTTAATGTATGTACTAGATATATACTCACGCTATAGCGTGAGATTTGATTATTTTTTCAACCGTGTTTATTTGGTTCCTAAACCCGTGTTGATATTTTGAATGTTATTTTAGAGGTCCAAAATCCGAACCGAAATTAACCTGAATTAGAGAAAGCGAACCTGAAACGAACACGATAAATTACCTTAATAGATTATAAATCTGTGTATTTGAAAAACCGAACCTAAACCTTAACCCAAACCAAATCAAAAACAAATTTTTTAGAGTTTTTCTATTAAATCTCTTTTAATTTTGAATTTTTATATATAAATACTCGAACCCGAACTCGAGCTATACCGGACCAAACTCTATCCAAACAATAAAAATATTTGGATAAGTCTTAAATCAAAATAAAGAAATACCGAATTAGATGAACCAAACCCGATAGAATACCAAAAAAGTATCCTAAATCTATATACCCGGAAAATCGAATCCAAACTCGAACCGGAACCGAATTTGTAACCGATTTTTTTTTTTAGCTTTTTAAATTTTTTATTAAATATTTATTAATTTAGATTTTTTAAATAAATATCTGTAACAAAACCTATCTCAAGCCTACTTTTAAGGGTTGTTACGAACTATAGATTCATTTTTATCCTAAAGTTTATAACACGGTCAAGATGAAAGTGTCTTCCACTTTAATATATAAGATGTATATATGTGTAAGTAGTATCTTTTGTTATTAAATGGTTTTTTTTTGTCAATTTTACTCCTTCTTTCTACTAATGGGATCGATAAAGATCCGATCCATAGCCAAATTGCTCCCACTGGAGATGGCAAGATTTGAACCCCGTGCCAAGGTAGATCAGGGGTAAGCTAACTGGGTCACCTGCTTCTAGACTTATTGATTGACTTTTAGAGTTAGGAAAAGTTGTTAACAAAGCAAATGGAAAATATATATTTGCTTAAAAGCCTTTAAAGTTATTTTTCTGTTTTCCATTTTAGTCTAAAGCAAGTCAATAGCTTTTTGCATATTTTAATATTTAGGCACAAACATTTTTTTTTCAAATGTTTTGGAGAAGTGATTACAAATTTAAGTATTTGATTTCTTAATTTGGATTAAATCACGTTTTTACTTTCTGCCAAGAAGTTCAGTGTGCCACAGATTGTGTAGAAATTTAAAAAATGATGGTAAATCCAGATGAGTGGCCTGCATTTTTTCAATACCTGGAAGACATTGATAGACTTAGGGTTCGATTGATAGCTGTGGTTTTAATAGTGCGAATCAAAGTGCGGTAGGGTTCAAGTGTGATTTTTGTTAAAAAACATACTATGCAGTTCAAATGCAGTTTTAACTAAACACGCAAAATAAAACAAACTGTAATTGGTGAAAATATAAAAGTGGTGCGGTTTTGGATAATAATATAAATAATTTATATTATTATAATAAATTTGATTATATTCATTATTACAATATTTTTATAAATAGTAATAAAAGTTAAATAGTCATTGATAATATAAATATTATTTTTAAAAAATACAAAACTAATTTCAACTATTTTGATTTTCCGACATATGTTCTCCATCATTATTAACTTCTATTGTATCTATGTCTATTAAAATTGGGTTCGTAATCCGTGTTGTTTGCTCCAGTCTCTGTCATTATCTCTGCAAAATCTGCATCTAGAAAATTTGAAATTCTAATAAAATTATGTAATCCCATTGTAGCCATTATAACTCTCTTTTGTACTGGAATGTTGTATCTTGGAAAATCACAAAGAATCCTCTATTTCTTCTTCCAAACTCCAAAAGTCCTCTCGATAACAAAACGTAAAGATGCATGACATTGATTAAACAATTCTTCTTTATTCCTTGGAGGAGGGCCATAGTTGAATTGCGACATATGATATCTCACAACTCTGTTTCTTGATGATTTGTAAGGAGCCAAAAATTCTTGCTGGTTTGGATATCCAGAATCAACAACATAATATTTCTCTGATGGTAGTAACAGAAACTCAGAATCACTATGTTGTGCCATTGTGAGAACAGCTGTGTCATGATACGATCCTAGAGCTCCATTTCACATATATGTAAATAACATGTTCAAATCACATATGGCCATGATGTTAAAGAATGTAACATCATGTCGTTCCAATACATTCCTTGTAATTCTTGTTTAACTTTGACATAAACATGAACCCCATCCATAGCTCCAACAAATCCACTAAAATAAGGCCAATATCGACGGTCAAATCGCAATCGTTCTAGAATTTGGTATAATTCTTGTCACGTTGGAGTCTTTATACAATCTCATGCAAGTCTCTCAATTGATGTCAAAACTTCAAAAAACTTGATATTCACAGTCTCTTGATTTCGTCCGAATCTTAAACCAACATCTCTTTGTACCTCATTGTGTCCACAGATTCGAAGAAACATAGCCACATTTTCTTCAATACCCATATTTGACGTTTGTTGTAGACCGTAATCTGTTTGCAATATAGTACACAATGTTGTTAAACATGGAAGTGACATTCGTAATAACTGAAGACAAGCAGCATTAAAAGAGTCGACGCCAAATATTCATAATTTAAAAACATAATTAAGTTAAATTTATTTTCGCAGGTTTCAAGACAATCTACTGGGTAAAGGGAGTAGTCTACTTTGAAACACGGTCCATCATTATCCTTCCTTTGAAATCCGCAAATATCCTGGAAAAAAACGCACATCAATTACTCAAAATTACTTGATGGGTAAATAAGGGGATTTGCTTTTACGGTTTTTTAAGAATCCGCATTTACCAACACTAACAACCAATGTCTTAGAAGCCTCTTCCACGTATTCTCTCTTCATTAGATGCCGCAAAATCTCAATAGAAAGGTGGATTGGTTAGCTAAAAGTGTCCGAAATTTATCTCGAAATTGTGCTTTGTAAACAACATGCCTGCTTCTTGGATTGATAAATTAAAGTAAGATATATGTTGAAATTTTTTTTTTACACAAATAATAAATCATAATCTCCACAAACTACTAAATTCAAATGTTGAATCTAGCTTTACGATTTTTATTTTCAAATAGTATATTTTATAATTTTTATAATTTTGTTTTTTTTAAATGCATAAATCTATAACATGAAGAATTTACGTGGATATAACCAAACATGACTCAAGCCCATATTAAACCCATGTATATAAAACCTAGATTTAAAAAGCCCAGAAAAACCAAAGAGATTTTGGGTAACCCAGAAAAAGCTCAAATTATTTTGGGTTACCCATGGGTGTTGTGATGGGTAAAAAAGTCCAGCCTAACCCAAGCCCAGTTTAAACCCGTATAATAAAGCCCGGATTTAAAAAGCCCTGAAAAAATTCAGGAGATTTTGAGTAACCCAGAAAAAACCTAAGAGATTTTGGGTAACCCAGAAAAACCCAAATTATTTTGGGTTACCGTGGGTACCCAGATTTGTATTTTTTTTTCATACCCAGATTTGTATTTTCTATTTCAAGATTTGGATCTACGGATCAAGTTTGGATTCAAGTTAAATTTTAAAAACTAACAAATACCCGCACACTCAAAAACTCGAAAAATATCTGAATACCCATTACTTACTATTGCAAAATAGTGATGCATTAACAATGGATTGGTTGCATGAACATCCAAGTGATGTAATAACAAATTTACTTAAATGAAAAAAAGAAGAAGTAATAACGACTTTAATTAAACAATCGTAATTAAACACAGGAAAGTAAAAGTGCACATTACAAACTAAAATAACATAATCTCTCGTGGTCCTTATTACAATTAATTACAAAGTAAAATAACATAATCTCTCAATACTCTCAATAACACAAGCATATCATCAATCTCTTGTAACCAATAATTCCATCCCTGAAAAATCATGAGAAGTAAATTAACTTCATTCCTAGAAAATCATCAAATTTATACTTAAATGAAATAAGAATATTAGTTGAATCTCATATTCCTTAACTACTTGTCATGGTTGTGGTATCTTCAATTCCATCATCAATGTCATCTTCTATATCACCTAAAATTTCAAAACATGAATCCACCAAACTAAAATCAATAGATTACAGAATCTAAAATCAATTTTTTTACATGTAAGCTCGGCAAAACCACGTAACTAGTTTCTAGTACAAAACAAAGCTTGAACATTTCTTGGAAGGAGGTGGTTTCTGTAGGAGTTCAACACCCAACCTCTTATGCTAAATGTAGACTCTGATGCCACAGTGGTGATTGGAATACTGAGAATATCACGGGCTAGAGAAGTCAAATCACCAAAGTGTTGTCTGTCATTTTTCCAATAAGTCAGAACTTCCATATCTGTAAATGATCTCAAATCTAATCTAGGTTTATCCAGATAAAGTTCTAGATTAGATTTGGTAATATCCGAGTCAGGAATGATGCTTCTCTCAAGTTCTAGGAGGTCCTGTATTATCAAAACACAATATACATATATGACAAATTCTGATAGTGAAATGATAATGTTAGAATAGGAAGGCATACTTACATAATTTGAATCATCTTTTAATAGTGACTTAGTAAGAAGTTCATCAGGATTTGGGGTTTTAGTGACAGTAGAAGAAGTCAAAGTCTTGGTCCAATATTCTTCATAAAGATCCTTTAAGTTTTGCTTAACAGTAGCAAGTTTTTCCTCTGAAGTACTCGGATCCACCTTGTCATAAGTAGATGTGAGGATCTGCAGCTTCAACCTTGGATCTAAAATGGCTTCCATAGCTAAAATGATAGTATACTCATCCCAATACTTAGCAAACTTAGATAGCATACCCCTAGCCATAAATTCCACTCTCCCATCACCACAATCAGCATATTTCTTCAACAAACACTCAATTTTTCACACTTGTAAAAAATACACATTAGCTGTTGGATATTTAACCCCAAAAAAATATGTAGTGATCACACTGAAAAGCTTCAATAGATCACAAACTCTCTCACCAAGATCCCATTCATCCTCTGAAGGCAATGACTTGTAATTTCGATCACACTGTTTCAGACTGACAAATGCCTTACGAAACTTCAAAGCTCTAGCAAGCATATCATAAGTGGAATTCCAACGTGTAGGTACATCTAGTGACAATCCAGATCCACTCCTAATCCCTACAATTTTAATACAGGCTGCAAATGAGTCTTTCTTTGAATCTGATGCTTTGACAAACTTAACACTGTCTCTTATATTTTCCAGAAGATCAGCAGCTAGTAGCAATCCTTCCTTCACAATCATATTCGATATATGCGCACAACATCTCACATGAAAGAATTTCCCATCAGATAGCAACCCACCACCACTAATCATCTAAAGACGATACTTAAGAACTTTTTGTATACTATCATTACTAGTAGCATTATCCAACGTCATATTAAACACCTTTTGTCTAAACCCCATTCTTTCAAACAACCAAGAATCTTTTTAGCTAATTCTTCACCGGTATGTGGAGGTTTCATATCAACAAATGCAAGAATCTTGTTGTTCAAATTCCAACTATCATCAATAAAGTAAGCAGTCAAACATATATATTTAGTCATGGTACTACGAGCTGTCCACAAATCAACTGTAAAACATATCTGTCTTTTGAACTCTACAAGCACTCTTTTCAGCTTTTCTTTCTCTAATTCATATCTCCTAAACACATCATTCCTACCGTCTGTCTAAATATATGCTCGCAGTTCGGATTTAAATATTTACCTCTAGTTCTAACCTTTTCATACTCAACATATCGAAAAGGCAAATCATGATAAATGATGATTTCATTAACCATTTGGCGATTTACTTTGTGATCATACTCCTTTCCTTCTCTTAAATTTGGAGCTCTCTTTGGGCAAGACTGTAAATGGCACTTCACAGTTGATGTTCCATAGCTGGCTTCTATAATTATCTTCTTGTTACAATGAACGCAACGACCTCTTTGTTTGCTATCTGATTCTACTCCAATTGGTACAAACTCTTTCCAAACAGCAAATTTTAAACGTTTATTAGCAGAAAATACCATTTTGGATGTTTGAGTAGGTTGAGTTTCACTTTGTGTTGCTTCTTAAGTTTAAGCTTCATCATTCCTTTCCATGTGTTCATCTTCACCATTTAGAGCTGCCATTGTTTCTAAGGACTGATGATCCATTCTACAAAAAGAAGAAAATCACAATTTACATTAGTACACAGATGCATAATCAATGTCTCTATCACTGGAAACAACAGAATAATCAGTACACTAAGCTTGTTACATCACACGCTACATATCAACTGTCCAATTAGATAACCATTGAACATATAATAAGTATTAGCTTACTGATCGGTCTCAACCGACTACAGCAAAAACCTTAAAGTAGATGATCAAACAAAAATTAAGTCTTTTTCAAAAGGGATCGTATATACTAAATATCATATAAATAACCTAATGCATCAATCCAATCCCTAATTATATCTAATCACTAACACAAACCTGTTAATTATTTGATGGATGGACACGTTACAATAAATTCTCCAAAATCCATCATCACTAACAACACCAGTTCTCTCTGTTATAGAAATTACTCGAAGTATACATCACATGAAACAAGATTCAGAGAAATAGTTCTCAATATACTACACAGCTCAAGTCCAAGCTACATTGAGGAGCCAGTGTATCACTAAACTGCTTTCGTCTACACAGATCATACACTTGAAGCTATATATAGGTAACTTTTCGGAACCTCTAGTTCGGTTGCCACCTTTAAAAGGTTACCATCAAGCGACAAAAAATAACCATGATATTCTTTAACATTTTCTGACTACTGCAAGGTGCATATCAAATCTACAAGGGAAATCAAATCAAAGCTCTAAATAGACTAAATATTCAAGACGAAAACATCACTGAATCAATTCTGAAACATACTGTCAAATAGAAACATCACTAAGTTCAAAATCACCCAATGATCTCAGTCATAATTTGACACTATCTGCTCTCAAGATTCTTCTAACAAGGATTAAGTCAAAATGATGCAAAAGCAGTATGCAGAAAGAGATTGAAGCTACGTCACAATGACCATAATCACACAAAAACGAGATAGACCAATGCTACTATAAGTAACAGTCATATATGACATCACTAGATCCAATAAAATTCGCAAATGAATATACAGAATAAAAAAATTAACACTCACTCTCAATTGAAGCAAATCGAAGTAACAATCAAGTAACATTCTTTACGAAGCATGCCTGAGTAATGAAACAAGTGGCCTTGTTGTCTTAAGCTAACTTATGGAATGGAAGATTTTACGGTCTATCAGCTACATTATCAGAAGCACAAATCAGTCTGCATATTCATCTAACTACACTATAATTCAAAAAGGAGCAATACACATTTTAATGGTGGAAAGATGGAAAATTAGGGTTTACCAATTACAACCAAATGTCTTCTCTGCAGTCTCGTTGCTGAATCAAAGGACCGTGTATGCTTTGATTGCTCGTTCCTGCTCTCTCAGAGCCTTGAACCTCCGCTATCAAAATCATGACATTGCCTCCGCTCTACTTCAAAGATGGTTCAAACTACAACTAGTAGTGTAAAGAAAGATAAACCCACCTCAAATCAACTAAAAAAATTGGGTTCAAAACATGAGTTTTTAAACTTGTAATAATTTATGGGTTCTGGGTACCAATAAAACTGAAAGCTCATTTTAACATCCTTATTCATAACCATCGTGATTAAAGACCTTTTTCATTTTATTTTAGATTAATTTTTTATGATCTTATATATTAAAGCGGGAGACACTTTCATTTTGATCGTGTTATAAACTTTAGGATAAAAATTAACTTATAGTTCATAACAACCTTTAAAAATAGGCTTGAGATAGGTTTTGTTACAAATATTTATTTAAAAAATCTAAATTAATAAAGATTTAATGAAAAAACATTTAAAAAGCTAAAATAAAAAAAATTGGTTACAAATTCGGTTATAGATTCGGTTCCGGTTCTAGTTTGGATTCGATTTTCCGGGTATATAGATTTAGGATACCTTTTTGGTATTCTATGGGTTCGGTTCATCTAATTTGGTATTTCTTTATTTTGATTTAAGACTTATCCAAATATTCTTATTGTTTGGATAGAGTTTAGTCCGGTATAGATCGAGTTCGGATACGAGTATTTACATATAAAAATTCAATATTAAAAGAGATTTAATAGAAAAACTCTAAAAAACTTTGTTTTTGATTTGGTTCGGTTTAATATTTAGGTTTGGTTTTTTAAATACACAGATTTATGATCTATTAAGGTAATTTATCGTGTTTGTTTGGAGTTCGCTTTCTCTAATTCACGTTAATTTCGGTTCGGATTTTGGACTTCTAAAATAACATTCAAAATATCAACATGAGTTATAGGAACCAAATAAACACGGATGGAAAAATAATCAAATCCTACACTATAGCATGGATATATATTATGTTAAGTTTCAAATAGAAGAATCATCAATTATGAGACATGCAAATTTAAGTGGCTTACACATCCTTACGGACCCTACCCATCCTTATTTTGAGGAAATCATGCCGTTTTGAGTTTTAAGAGCTAGACGTCTTGTTGTTTTCGTTCTTGTGAACCCAATCATGTCGTTCTGATCAAATGGCTTAAAGTATGAAGGCCAACGATGTCGTTCTAATGACGTAATCACAATTCTGGTATGAATTCACAATTGCATTCTTGATTCATTTGTTCCACGATATCTCAACCTTTTAATTGACAAGTCTTTAAACCAATCGTATAGTTCTCTGGTTTTCAACTTTGTTTCGGTTTACTTTAACCATGTGTTGTATTAGAACCAATCAATAACTAAAATATTTTAAAATCTTGTTAATTCTTCTCTTTTTCTTTTGGATTGATCAATCTCGATCTATGACCGAACTCCATTCCTATAATTTTTATTAACTATATGTAGTAGGGTGAAGCCAAACTCCAAATGCATGAGCTATTAGTTTGGGAACTTGTTAATTTTTTATACAGGAAAATGTTTTTTCTTATAAAAAAACTATAAGTAGATTATTACTAAACAATTAGAACACCATAAACAACAATAAAAATGTTCCGGAAAATCTCCAATTAGGTTAATGTGACTACTCCTTTTTATTTTTCCATATCATAACAAGTGTGACACCCAACAGAGCATAACCACTGTCTGCAACAAAAAACAAATTCAAAACAAAAACATTGTTAAAAGCTAAAAGCAAATAGATGTAACAAGATGAAGTTGTAGTTTGAACTTACAGAGATTGCAGAAGGCACCCCAACGAGAGGATCTGGAAAGAACTTTGTAGCAAGGGCCAGAGCAAGAAGACTACTCTGCATTCCTGTTTCGTATGATAATGTTCTTTGTAAGGCTTTTACATCAGGTGCCTTGCTGAAGAAGAAACCAGTAAAGAAGTAACCAGCCACAAAAGCGAAGAGATGAAAAGTGATGACGAGGAACAAAATGGTTGCGCCGAATGGAGACAAGATTGAGTCTATGTTAAAAGCAATGGGTGCTCCAATGCAACAAGCTGTATCGATTAGAGTTAAGGCTGGATGAAATGGTTTGATAGTACTAGACAACCTTGGAAATAACCTGCATTCACAATTTTAACGTAACCATTAGTTTTTGGCTAAGTCTAGGACTGCCCTAATTATTGGATCATCACTACGTTTCTAGCTGATTGAGATTAACCCTGGACATAAAAACCAAAACCGAAATATTAGACCGAACCGAAACTAAAAACATATATATTCGGTTTAGTTTTTCTGGCAAAAAACTATTCGGTTCCAAGATTTAGGTAATTTCGGTTTTTGGTTCACTTTAGTTTTTAATAGAGAACCAAACGGAACCAAAACTAATTTGTGATAAAAATATTTTGGTTATTTTTGATTACAAATAATCACAATTGTTTTCGGGTATATGGTTATTTTTGGTTACAAGTAACTATTCATAATCGATCCAATATTATTTCGGGTTTAATTTGGTTCTGTCTATACGAAACCAAAACCTAACCAAATTTTCAAAACCGAAAGAACTGATCCGAATTGAAAAACTGAATGCCCAAAGCTCTGAGATTAAGTTTCACCGGTCTAGAAGTAGTCCTGTGGCAATAGGTGTAACCACAACTTGGAGAATACTAGAGATCATCCCAAACACATCAATAGGAAGCTTTTGACCAATTAGTAAGAGAGAAAGCGTAGGAGTAACAAGAACCGCAGAAGCAGTTGAGAGAGAGGTTATGACGATGCTAAGCGGCGCAAGTGAAGGATCAGTCAAGAAAGTCGTGTAATTCGATAACTGAGCTCCACTAACACATGAAACCAACATGATTCCAGCACCTATAGGAGTAGGTAGATTGAAAAGAGAGACAGACTACGCCGAAGATGTAACCTAAGAGAGGTTTTATGAAGAACTGTCCGATGTAACCAGCTAATATAGCATCTGGTCTTTTAAGTGCTTGAAGAAAGTCTTTTTCATTAGAGTTGATTCCAACAGCAAACATTAAGAACCCTAAGCCAGGCACAAAGTACCTAAAGAAAGAGTAATGGTGATTAGTTATTCTGATTTCTAATCAAAGCTGTGATCATGATCAAATTAGTAATTAGATTGATCCAAACCTTGGCTTGAACCAGGAGAATGAAGGTGGATAGAGAAGAGCTAGGATTGTGCTTGAGAGAAGAACATAAGGGATAAAAGAGTTGGCTTGCTTTAATGTTTCCATTATAAAAACCTTATTATTGTAGGTACAAAACAGAGCTGTTACTTGCCAAGAAAGTATAACAAAACAAGCTTAGTATAATTGATTGTATTTTACCTCCTTTGAGTCCGATTCAGAAGCATATCTCCTCCAATAATAACTCGATCTTCCAAGTTTAAATTACAGAACTAGATATCAAAAACATTCAAAAATTGCATCTTAAGAAAAAAAAACGGAGTTATTGTCTGTTATCTCAAGGTTTTGCTTACTTTGTGGAATAGGGTCACTTCGTAGTTGAAAATTTAGAGAACATGATCCTGAAAAAGAGCTCAAGTCATCAAATAAAAAATATTGAAGACTTATGTACATCTCAAAAATGGATACTTTTCATAGAAACAGAGAAGAAAAGAAGTGAAACCTAGAGAAGAGAATGAGAAGCTGTTGCGTGGAAAAGTTGCAGCTCGTCGAGTGTTGTGAGAAGCCAATGAGTAGGAATAGTTTCGAGGTTGAAGAAGACGATGTTGAGATTTTAAGAACAGAGTCTCAATCGGAGAGATCACACCCATTTTTTTTTTGTTTCAGGAATATTTAAAAATGACTATCTTGCTTGAGACTTGAGAGAGCAGAGAAGTGAAAACACAAAACGCAGTGTTTTGGTTTATATTTAGATTTGTTTAGCGTTATAAGCACGAAGTACCATTTACCAACCTAACTGAATAAACACTTTCGTTAGGCGTGTAACTTAGTAATTCATTTCCATGATACGCACGTGCGACTCCCACACCAACTTATCGTCTCATAAATATTAGATTTCGATTAGTCAGTTCTCAAGTTTGAGCAAACAAATTTTATGAAATGATCTTTTACTTTATTTGCTTAATCTTGAGAATTGTCCAATCGAAATCTAATTCATAAGATAGTTGATGTAAGAAACTTCTGATCAACAGATCAACAAAGAAGCTTATAGGAGCATTCAAACTATATCAATATTAAGTTTCTGTATGGTTCTTAAATCAGCCCTCATGTAACACACAAGTAGCATAAAAGAGATTTAGAAGACTAGCATTACAAGATAACAACAACAATGAACAACATCAGACTTTGGAACGTTTGGGCATATTAAACCCTCCGTGTTTGTGTTCCTTCCACATAGTAGAAGTAGAGACTAAGATCTCTTAACTTTTTTGAGCCATTCTAATCTATTCTATAGTCTTGAAAACTTCTCTGTATCAATCTGACGAAATTTAACCTTAAATCTTAGGCTCCAAGCATTATCAGGCAATCTTACAAGGCATCTGCAGTTTACAAACCTTAGTTCTTCAAGAGCCGTCAAATATTGTTGGGAAAGTGATACAGATAACTCCAAATAACAAACAGAGAAGTTACGAAAACAGAACGAGTGAAGTACAGAACATAAGGTTGAAGAAAGAGATTTGCGAAGACGATAAAGATCAAGGAAAGAATAAGATACAGAGTCGACTTTAGAAGTCTGAGCTTAAGCAACAGTCCTCTATCTCCGGTGCAGATCGAGAGAGGTTATGCTCCAGCTTTCCTCTATTTCTTGCTCAAGAAAACGTACACCCAGTTTTCTCGGCCATTGATGCGGCGTGGATCTTTGAATCAATCTCAACTCTCTCAAGCAGAGTTCTCTCTCTACCCCTTTA